>PVIU01011464.1:0-64687 GCA_004026605.1 Ondatra zibethicus | reverse complement strand
AAAAAAAAAAAAAAAAAAAAAAAAAAAAAAAAAAAAAAAAAAAAAAAAAAAAAAAAAAAAAAAAAAAAAAAAAAAAAAAAAAAAAAAAAAAAAAAAAAAAAAAAAAAAAAAAAAAAAAAAAAAAAAAAAAAGCTACACAGAGAATACACAAATACTGTTTTAGAAAAACAAAAGACAAAAACAACAAAAAAGAGTTGGCTCATTCCTTCTAACACGTGAATTCTGAGAATTTACCTCGGGTTATCAGACTTGGAGGCAGGCACCTTTACACTCTTATCATGGAAAGACCTACGGTCACTTTTTTAAAAAAAGAATTTGGGCTGGAGAGATGGCTCAGAGGTTAAGAGCATTGCCTGCTCTTCCAAAGGTCCTGAGTTCAATTCCCAGCAACCACATGGTGGCTCACAACCCTCTTTAATGGGGTCTGGTGCCCTCTTCTGGCCTGTAGGCATACACACAGACAGAATATTGTATACATAATAAATAAATAAAAAAGAATTTAGTCACAGCCAGGCTTGGTGGTGCATGCCTTTATTTCCAGCAGAAGGATTTCTGTGAAATCAAAGCCAGCCTGGCCTACATTGTGAGTTCCAGGTCAGTCAAAATTACATAATGAGATCCTGTCTTAAAAAACAAGGGGCTGAAGAGATGGCTCAGAGGTTAAGAGCATTGCCTGCTCTTCCAAAGGTCCTGAGTTCAATTCCCAGCAACCACATGGTGGCTCACAACCATCTTTAATGGGGTCTGGTGCCCTCTTCTGGCCTGTAGGCATACACACAGACAGAATATTGTATACATAATAAATAAATAAATATTTAAAACAAAACCACAAACAAACAAACAAGCCAGAATTTAGTTCCAGCACTTGGGACATGAGCACAGGACAGAGTGTGATGCTGTCTCAAAAATAAGGAAGAAAAGGCATAGCATGCTAGTGCCCAGACTGCAATTCCAGCCCTTAGGAGGTAGAAGCAGGGTGGCCACCAGTTCAAGGCCATTCTTGGCTATCGAGCAAGTTAAGAGCGGCCTGACATACAGGATACTGTCTTAAAATAAGTAATAAAATATTAAAAAGAGGGTGATGGTGGCTGGAGAGACGGGTTAGTGGTTAAGAGCACTTGCCGCTCTTCCAGAACTCTTTGGTCCTCTCACAACCACCTGGAATTCCAGCTCTGAGAATCCAGTGCCCTCTTCTGGCCTCTGTGGACACCTACATGGACATGACTGTTGCAGGATTTTGTTTAAAAACAACACATGGAGTGTACAGAGCTCTCATAAATTCACATAAATTAAAATGCAATCTTTTAAAAAATAATTTTATTGGAACCAGGTATGGTGGCACATACCTTTAATCCCAGCACTTGGGAGCCATATTCCTGCCTTTTACTCTATAAAGTGAGCTCCAGGCCAGCCAAGGCTATGTAAAAACAAACAAGCAAGAAGAAACTTCTTTTTTTATTTATGTGTATCTGTGCGCACCTGCTTGTCTCTTTGTATACCATATGCATGCAATGCTCTCAGAGACCAGAAGAGGGCGACAGACTGTTTGGAACTATAGTTTCAGGAGGTTGTAAGCTACCCAATGTGGGAGTTTAGAACTAAATTCAAGACTTCGGCAAGAGCAATACGTGCTCTTAACCAATAAGTCAATCTCTCCAGCCCCAGTGAAAATAAACCTTTAACTTAAAAGGCAGAAGCAGGTCTCTGAGTTCAAAGCTAGCTTATCTACATAGTGAATCCAAGCTAGCGAGGGCTGCATAGTGAGACCCTGTTTCAAAAATAAACCTTTAAAAAATGAAAAAAAAAGAATTTAGTTTTAGGACCAAGAAATAAGCCAAGAGCCTGTATTCAATCTTATTTGTTTTTTGATTTTTTGTTTTGTTTTTTCGAGACAGGGTTTCTCTGGGTAGCTTTAGATGTCCTGGAACTTGCTTTGAAGACCAGGCTGGCCTTGAAATCACAGAGATCCACCTGTCTCTGCCTCCCTAGTGCTGGGATTAAAAGTGTGCGCCATCACCACCCGGCTCTTATTTGTATTCTTAACCACAGTCCCCAAATTCTTAAGTTTCAAAGAAATTTCTGGAGCCTTTTTACAGTTCACAGTGCAACATCATATAACAAGTCTTCATTGGTCCTGCCCAGCTTAACCCTGTCACTCTGTGAGTGTGTAGGTCAGAGGACAGCGTGCTGGAGTTTCTCTCTTTCCACCATGTGGGCCCCAGGGAACAGATTCATGTCATTGGGCTTAGTGGTAGGAACTTTTATCTGCTGAGCCATCTCTCTGGCCCTGGTTTGGCTTTCTGAGACAGGGTCACTGCAGCTCAAGTTGGCTTGAATTGACTGTTAGCGGAGGATGGCCTGGGATTCCTGATCCTCTTGCTTCAACCTCCCTAGTGCTGGAATTACAGGCTTTCACTAACGTGTGCTGGAATTACAGGCTTTCACTAACGTGTCCAGCTCATTCCTTTTAAATATTTCAACTACAAGAAGACCTTGTCTATGGTAATGTTTCAAAATAAGAATATTCAGTTAACACAGCAATACTCATTGCATCTTCTGTTTTATTCTCTCTTTCTTTTTTTCTTATTTATTTAGTTATTTTGAGATAGGGTTTCCCTGGCTATTCTGGAACTCACACTGTAGCCTAGACTGGCCTTGATCTCACAGAGATCTGCCTGTCTCTGCCTCTGGTGTGCTGGGGTTGAAGGCATGTGCCACCATTGCCCTGCTGGGTGTTTTCTTAATTGGTGATTGATATGGTAGAGCCCACACGTTGTGAGTGGTGCCATCCCTGGTGTTCCTGAGTGCTATAGGAAGGAAGGTTGGACAAGTTATGAGGAGCAAGCCAATAAGAAGCAGTCCTCTGTAGCCTCTGCTTCAGCTCCCGCCTCCAGGTTCCTGGTCTGGTGAGTTCCTGCCCTGACTTCCTGCGATGATCAGCTGTGATGTGGAAGTGTAAGTAAAATAAACTCTTTCCTCCAAAAGTTTGTCTGGTAATAGTGTTTTACCACAGCAATAGAAACCCTATCTACAACGACGACAGTGGATGGTGGGTAACGTGGAGACACACGTGCCAAGGTGTTGAGCGTAAATGATAGCTGAGTGCTCAGCCCTCAGCAAGACATTTATGCCACCCTCTCCGAGGCTCGGGCTAAGAAGAGTGGAGTACCTGCAAGATAAGGAAAGAGCCACGCATCTTCTGGGTGTGGCACAATCAAAACCGTCTTACCTCACGGCAGCTGTGACTAGGTACAATAGGCCTAAATAAAACTGAATATATCACCAGTCTATTATAGATTGGGGAGGAGTTCACAAACCCCTACCCCTTCCTGCTGAACTATTGGCTCCTAATGAACTCTGGGGGTGGGACAGTCATTGTCTTCAGTTGTGTACCCATTGATGAGCCCACCAGGCTCCAATGGATAGTTCCAAACCCATTGAACTATTCATGCATGGTCCTGGTGAAAATAGATCTCATAAAAAAATGACAAAACGACAACAACAAAACAATGATTTAATGTGCAGACTTGTTGGGGTGTATGATAAGAGTTGGGGGGTATGGGTTATTCATGCTGACTCAGGCAGTGGGGACAGCTTTCCTGGCTGCACAGACCCCCTTTGTAGGCCCTGCCCCTGGAGACCTCCACTTTCCAGGCTTCACTCCCAGACTGACAGCCCAGTCTGACCCATTGAGGCATAAAACTGGCTAGCCCACTCCACCCCTAGGACCTCCAGCTGTCAGACCCTACCCTTGAGAAGCACCAATGGCCCTGCCCTACCCGGCCCCTGAGAAGCTCCAATGGCCTGCCCCTGCCCCTGGGATGTTCCAATGGCCTGACCCCGCCCCTGAGAAGCTCCAATGACCTGACCCCGCCCCTGAGAAGCTCTAATGGCCTGACCCCGCCCCTGAGAAGCTCTAATGGCCTGCCTCTGCCCCTGAGAAGCTCCAACAGCCAGGCCCTACCCCTAGGACCTCCAACAGCTAGGCCCTGCCCCTGAGTAGCTTCAACAGCTAGGCTCTGCTTCTGAGGAGTTCCAGCAGTCAGGTCCCGCCCCTAGGACCTCCAATAGCTAGGCCCCGCCCCTGAGGAGTTCCAACGGCCAGGCCCCGCCCCCAATAAATTCCATTGACCAGTCCCCACCCCCAGATTTCTCTAACAGTGATAACTGCCTTTTCCAAACCCTCTCCCAGGTGAGTGGCCAGGCACCGCCCTACAGAAAAAAATCCCACCAATCCCTGATAGTGCCTCGAGATCAGGCCACACTAATTCCACCAATCCCATGCCACCCTGGAAAGCTCCAACCCCCAAGAAACCCTATGTAAGGCCTGCCTTCTATTCAGTTCTCTGTTGCCTCTCATCTGAACACAGGTAACCAACCATTTATCTGATTTTCCCTCCCAGTAAATCTGTGTGTGAAGTTTATTGTGCAGTGTGACTTTGTAGTAATCCTTGGCTCCCGACTGTCAGTATAGCTTTTGCCTCATAGCTGTAACACTTACATTGGTGGGGTGACTCACGTAGGTTCTCCTGCTGCTTGTGCTCTGCCTTAGGGTCTGAGCCCCACTGGGACCCTAGTCCTCACCTCTGGTCTACCCACAACAGACTCACCTTCCCGCTCACCAATTGCTTGGCACCCCATCCACCAGTAGCAATTTGATAAATTCCCCCTTCTGTTGGTCATGTAATGCTTCCCTGAGTCTGAGGAAGTGACCATTGAGTATCTGGCAGCCCTCTGGTACTCTTGGAACTGTAGGTACCCCACAGCCTTGGTCTTTAAGGCTATGGCGGGTCCTCTTCACCTGACCCTGTCCCTCTACCCTTGAAGCTGTTTCCTGTGTTCCTTCCTGCCCTCTTCTGCCTTCCCTTCAGAGCTGCCCATCATAATCCCACAACTCCTCTAGACCCTCATAGCTAGACATTTCCTTTCTATTTCCCAATCTTCTGTGTGAGGTTTGTTGTGTGATTTTGTGGTATTCCTTTGTTCCACACTGCCAGGATACCTTTCCCTTCAGAGCTGCAACATTTGTATGGGTAGATTAAAGAGGGGGTTATACCAATCAGGATGTCTGTTGTACATATATGAAATTATCAAAGAACAAACTCAATACATGTTAAAAACAATAGCAAGAGAGATGACATAGGTTACTTTTTGTGGCCCTTGAAAAAGCAAACTATAGATACTCTCTTCTTCCCTTCTCTTGGCCTACATTTTCATCCTATTCAGTTATTAGTGGTCGTTGAAGAGCTTTCTGCTTCTTCTAGGTTTAGACGTAGCCTGTGGCTGCCTTATTTACTCTTTCTCCTCCCTCTCTTTCCTTCTGGACTGGATTTATAGATCGCCCCCTTTGAGAAGCCTTGCTCAATCTTTCCAAGCTTGGGTTCTACCAGACTACCCCATGTCACTTCAAACTATTGCCCTGAGCCCAGCTTTGAATGTTTTGAACCCTGATGGCTATCTATAGGGGCTGTGCTGTTATTCTAAATACTGCTTTGAGATAATTTGCTTCCTCAGTTTAAAGGGTGGAAATAAGCCTGGGGGTAACTCAGTGGTAGAGCCTTTACCTAGCCAGGGTTCTGTCTCCAGCCTCTTCCCCATGCCCACTCCCTTCCAAAAAAGAAAGGGTTAGGAGGGATATCAAGAGTAGACTTTAAGGGGCTGGAGAGATGGCTCAGAGGTTAAGAGCATTGCCTGCTCTTCCAAAGGTCCTGAGTTCAGTTCCCAGCAACCACATGGTGGTTCATAGCCATCTGTGGTGAGGTCTGGTGCCCTCTTCTGGCCTGCAAGCATATATGCAGACAGAATACTGTCTCTATAATAAGTACATCTTTTTTTTTTAAAAAAAAAAGAGTAAACTTTAAAAAAGTTTAGCATTTACATGATTTCAGGATAGGTCATGCTGAATTCTCTTTTTTGGTCATGTAAATTTAAGTTTAATTCATTTTCTGTGGATAGCTCCTCATAGTTTTGAAATAATTCAATGTACAGTTTAGGCACCCTGTCTTTTGGGGTTACACAGATCCTGCTGAGTCATTTTGGTCATGTGAACTTAAGTTACTGATTTATTTTCCTTGAGTGGCTCCCAGGGTTTCTGTTAATACAATGTACACACTTGAAATGCCTCTCTTTGGGGAGTGGGTTACTAAGATCATGATGAGCCATTCCAGCTTTGCAATTACTAACTTGTTTTGCTGGTGGAGAACCTCTGTTCCTGAAAAACAGCAAGGTATGACCTTGCTAGGAATGACCTAGAGTATTTTTTTTGCCTTTGTACTCAGGATCCTTTCTTCGTGTTCAAGGAATTACCCCATCTGAATCCTGGGAGGGATTTGGCCTTCATGATATGAGAGAATATAGGGGAAACAACGTAAAGATTCTTACCGAATAACTAGAGATTGACATTAAGGGATGACAAGTGAGGACATCTCCAGAAGCCTTGACCTATTTAAAGAGATGGAAGTTTTGATGCAGTTCCCTTACAGTATTTACTTTTTCTGGAAAAGTGGGTCAGGTTCATGAATTAAGAGGTGGGCAGAGAGTTGGAAAAATTTGGAGAAGTGAAGAGAGACCTGGAGGCCAGGGGAAATAGAAAAGAAGAGGAGCCAGTGCTAATGCTTAAACACCAATCAGGACTCCTCCTTTATTCATATGCATCCCAATTTCCCATTAGTCATGCATCATAAGAGCTCAAGGTATTCTTTTGTTTTCAGAGGTAGGGTCTAGCAGGCTCAATTTCTGCATCCTCTTTCCTTAGCCTTGTTAGTTCTGGTACTGCAAGTACACACTACCACTGTGAGCTTTCAACTTCTTAAAACACAAAACAAAATATGTATAGTATTCTTAAACACTTAGGGTAGGGAGCTAAGAAAAGACAACACAGGCAGGGCACTCAAACTTGTGATCCTAAAACTTGGGAGGCACAGACAGCTTTTGGGGGCTCTTCTGGAATGAAGGAATTCCAGCTACTTTCCAGCGCAATGAGAAAAGTTGTCATGGTTGCCTAAGGATGTTGTTTCAGGACTAGAGATGTAGCTCAGTTGACAGAGCACTCGTGTAGCGTGTATGAGGTCCCGGATTCAATCCCTGACATCTGATGTGTGCTAGGCAAGAACTACACCAGTGCTTCTCAACCTGTGGGTTGCCATCTCTTTGGGGTTGCATATATCCTGAATATCAGATATTTACATTATGATTAATAACAGTAGCAAAATTACAGTTATGAAGTGGCAATGAAATAATTTTATGGTTGGGGTCACTGCAAAATGAGGAGCTGTATTAAAGGGTCACAGCAGAACCACACTGCACTACACACTACTGTGAGGTGGGGGCAGGAGGATCAAGGTCATTCTTCGCTAAGTAAGAGTTCAAGGCCATCCTGGGATAGTTGAGAGGCTGTCTCAAAAAAAAAAAAAAAGGACCAGTGACAAGGACAAGTTTCAGCAGGTAATGGCACTTGCTACCAAGTATTGCAACTTGAATTTGACAAGCTAAATTCAATCCCCTGCATCCACACGATAGAAAGAGGAAGCCACCTCACCCACCTCTTGCAAGCTGTCAGATCTCCACGGTTCCATTTCCTACCAAATAAATGTATATAAATAAATAAAAGGATGTAGTTTCAATTACATACTGCACTTATGGTGGTGTTCTCAAAAGATTATAATGGAGCTGAAAAATCCCCACTAGCTACTGATGTCTCAGCTATCCTAACAACTGTAGTGCAACACATTACTTCTTTTGTGGTTGATTCTGGTAGAACAAACCATCATGCTGCCAGTCATATCAAACCATAGCACCTTCGAAAAAGTATATGTGTGTGTGTGTGTGTGTGTGTGTATCAGATAAGGAGATAAGGTATGTGTGTGTGTGTGTGTATATATATATATATATATATATATATGATAAGGTCTCACTAGGTAACCCCTGGCTAGCCTAGAATTCATTATGTAGATGAAGTTGGCCTCACACTCACAACAATCTCTTGCCTGTGCTTCTCAAGTGCTGGAATTAAAGGTGCACACTGCCACATTAGGCATCCATCTAGGTTTGCCTAACAGTGAAATTGCCTGCTTATTGATTTCTCAGAACACATCACTGTTGTTGAGCAATGCCTGGCTGTAATTGAAAACAGGAATTACTGCTGCAGGTGTCAGTTTATTTAGATAAGTTTATTTAGATAAGATAAGTTTATTTAGATAAGATAAAACTTAAATTTATTTTCCTTGGTGGAGGTAGAGGGAGGAGAAGCCAAAAAAATATCTGCAAAGGTCAGAAATGATCAATGGGTGCCTTAATTTTAAACTGGTAGAAGAACCAGTGGCTTCCACTAAGTATTTCTGTCATCTACGACTTCCTCAGAGACCCATAATAAATTTACAAGAGTCATATGGTGTAGTTCCATATTCTTAAATCAAGAAAATGTGATATTTAACGGTCATGACCTTAAATTCTATAGCAGACTTGTAAACACACACACACACACACACACACACACACACACACACACACACACACCTCGTTCTTGCCTATTTTGACGCAAAACAAATCCACTTTTTTAGTCCGCACTTTTCTTCCTGTGGTGAAGTCATGCCATTTTCTATGAGTTTTTTCATCTCTGGGAAATGTATCTGTGAAATGTGTAATTACTATGCAATAAGCCGAGTGGAACTGTGACGCAACGACCCATTGCAAATTGCCTTATAGAAATGATGTCATTTAGTGTTGCTCTAGTCACTTTTATAACAGGTACTGTTAGCAAAGCTTCCCCTCATCCCATGGTGTGCAAGATGCGAAAAATGGAATTTTCCGGGTTTCCTAGGACTCAACTTGCGCACCCCGCGTTCGCCGCAGCGCCTCAGGGCCCACCTCCCGGGCAGGCGAGGTGACACTGTCGCCAGGGGAGGTGCATCGCCGATCCTCTATAGCCCCGACGGCGGTGCTTGGAAGGGAAGTCTCATCGGCTCTGGCCTGCAGCGCCCCGCTACCTCTTTCCCTCGGAGCTCCTCCCCAGTCCCCGCTACTGTGACAGGCCCGCCTCAGGGACAAGGCGCGCAGCGGGCAGCGGGCGCGGGACAATCCTCCCTCTACAGCTCCCACACCCCGCTCCCGCTCCGTGGCGCCGGAAGTGACGCGCGTTCGGCTCGAAGATGGCGGCATTGGCGTTCGACCAGGGAGAAGGTAAACACCCGGCAGGCGGCGCGCTGGCCCCCACGGGGCACCCTCAGGGTTTCTGGGGACCTCTCTGGCCTTCTCTCTAAGCCGCGGTTTCCCGTTCCCGCCCGCTCCCTCGGAGAGGCCGGCTTCCCCGTTCTCGACCCCGCGGCCCGGGCCCCCTACCGGCAGCCCCGCCTCCCTGGGCGGGCCCCGGGCGGCTCCTGCGGCCCGCAGGGGGCGCGAGGCCCGGAGCGGCCCCTGGCTCGTGGCCCCGCACGCCCCGCCCCTTTCCCGCCCCTTTCCCGCTTTCCTCCACCCCCGGCGTGGGTGATCCTGAGGCTCCGCGCGCTTTGGGGCAGAAACCCGGAGACGCCGTCGTCGACTTCGCTCCTGCTGCCGTTTCTGCCGTTGCCTTCGGCCCCCTCAGCTCTCCCGGTTCGTGGCCCTACGCGGGGTGCTCTCGCCGAACCCTGTTGGCGGGTGCCGCGAGCCTCCCCCTCTTCCCTCCCCGGTAGCGGCAAGTCTGGGCCCCGGCCCCGACGCCAGCCGTGCGCCTCCCGCCTAGCCCGACTGTCTGGACTCGCTACTCAAGCGCTGTCTTCTTTCCCAGGACTGCTTCTGAGGGGACCTCGGGTTCGCACGCTCGCCCCGCGCCGGAGCGCCCCGGCTGGGCCAGGGAGCGGCCCCTTGTAGAGGTCTAGGGAGCCTCCCGAGGTCCGTCCCGGCGCCCGACCCTCCCACCGTTCGGCCCACCGGCTCGCTTCTTCCTGATGCAGACTGCCGTCCACTAGAGGCTGGACAGGACCCCCGAGGTGCGTAGCCGCCCCTGGCCGCCGGCCTGCGGAGCCCGGGCTTTGCCCGCGGCCCCGAGGAAGGCACGGGCTCCTTGGCCCTCCCCTGCACCGGCCGCGCTCAAACATTTCCTGAGACGCTGGGACCCGATTTGTCTTTGAGTTTACTTAAATTGTTTGAAATGTAAATTTTCTTTTTCCAGGGGAACAGAGAGAGAGGGAGAGAGAGAGAGGGGAAAAAAAGGAAGAAGCATAATTCAGCCATTTTTTGCAGCACAGAGCTGCAGGTACCATGATTATTTTCCCCCTAACCGGTTCCTTCCCTTTAAAAATCCGAGTTGTGCCTGAAATAGAACTGTGCGGATTGTGAGGCAATAAAGCGTGGAATCGAAACGTCTGGGGCCGCCTGGGTGGCTGAGAAAATCCCGTGCAGAACCTCAGTTTCTTATCTGAAACGCAGTCAGTGAGAGCCACATCAGAAGGTGGTGAGGATTATATGAGGTCATATATATAAAAATAATCTATAGCTGTAAAGTGTCGTCACAAATGTAAGGTCATTTCTTTTTTTTTTTTTAAGTACCCTTTGCTGGAGTGGTTAATGTGGCTAACTGTTGCTGCCTCTTAATTTCTATATTATAAGTAAATAAGTACGGAATAGCAAAACAGTGCAGTGATCGATGGCTGTTTAATAGGCATGTTGGCTGGCTCGCCTCTTACAAAATGCTAGCTGCTTCTTTAAAATAACGGTATTCTTTAATTCAGATCTCATGTCCCTATAGGGCTTGTAATCGTTCTAGGCCTCTCAGGCCCTTTTCTGACTCAGAATATTTAGCAACTTATATTTGTTTCGTCTTTTTATGTTTTTCAGAGTTTCTCTTTGATATCTGATTTGCCGTTGTCATTTTAAAAGTGTATATGCTCTAATTGCAATGTTTGCTTTTCATATCTAGGGAACAGGATGACTGAATGCTTCTACCCATTTGAAAATTGTTTCTGAAGAGCTTACAAATGCATTGCATATTTCCCTAATGCTTAATAGGTCTAGAAATGTGTAATGAATTTCAACATTTTAGTTTTTAATGTAATATTTGTGTAATTAAATTCTATTTTCAATCACAACACTCAGTAGGTGCCTTGAGTCGCAGCTTGTCAGTGGTAAAGGATGTTAATTAATATTCTTTACTACTGGTTAATTTGGCAGAAAAATAAGATAGTAATATTTGTGATTTGAAAATATTTTGCTAGAGTTTCAAAACTGTAGGATGTTTTGACTTAAAATAGTCAATAAAAAGTGAAAGGATCATTTTGGAGTTTATTATTTTTAGTTGGTAATAAGTGATTTTTAATTCCCTAGTTTAATACCAGTTGTCTTTCACAGTATGCTGTTGTGTTTTGTAAAAAGAGTAATGTAAGGTGGGCAGGATTAATTTGGAAAAGGAACAGTCAGCTTTAAAGTGGTTGCTTTATATTTTGGATTTATCCCTTGTCCTAAAGATAATTTTGGCTGATCACTACTTTACCGAAAATTTCAGAGTTTGACCTCTCTGCCTTGTTGTGGGTTATTTGGGGATGAAATTGTGGAACCAAGACTGGCTTGACTGAATGTGTGTTTAGAAGGGGGGAGTCCCATACTTGGTTTAATGTGTATAAATTGACATTGTACAATATAAATGAGTAGTAAAATTTGTGCTAATAACTTCAAATCTGAATTTTTCTTTACTTAGGACAGCTTATAACAACAAATAAAAATACATCATGACAAGTCGAGAGGTGGGAGAAAGGAAAAGTGTTATATTTTAGTATCTTTAACTTGAATTTTCCCCCTGATTTTGACCCTCTCCCTATGATGTTGGTGGCCCACCCTCAGGTTTGAGCTTTCAAATTGCAAATGTTTCAGGACTGAATGTTAAGTTAGGACAATGAATCTTAGTCTGGATTGGGGGGCGTGTTGTAGATTATTACCAAACATTTCTTCAGAACTAGAATACCATAGCTCCTTTGGGCTTTTTTAAAAACTGAAGAACAACAAAAGCTGGCCATTGGTGAGGTCTTGCAATAATGGTAGTTAATTAGAAAGGTATAGAATTTGGAGAACTCGGGAGGACACTACCTATGTAATATCATGACCTTAGTCCAGTAACTTGACCTCAAATTTTGGATTTTTTCATCTTTAAATTGAGAGTGGTTATAGAACATGGAGATTTTGTGAAGTAAATTTCTTCATAGATCAAATATTTATTAAGCATTTACTATGTGATACACACTGTTCTAGGTGCTGGGGATTCAAGTTAGTAGATAATTTTTTTTTAAATTTATTATGTATATAGTGTTCTGGGCACCAGATCTCATTACAGATGGGTGTGAGTCATCATGTGGTTGCTGGGAATTGAACTCAGGACCTCTGGAACAGCAGTCAGTTCTCTTAACCTCTGAGCCATCTCTCCAGCCCTAGTAGTAATAATTTTAACAACTTTTTTTGTTTTGGATTTTTTTCCAGACAGTTTTTCACTGTAGCCCAAGTTTGCTTTAAAGTTAGGGTATTCCTCCCGCCTCAGCCTCCCATGTACTGGCATTATAGGCATGTGTAACTAACTATACCTGGCACAAAACAAAATTTTTGAAGAGAAAATTAAAAGTATGGTGGCCCATTTCTGCAGTTTTAGTACTAGGAGGTGGAGGCAAGAGGATCAGTTGAGACTCTTCTTCAATAGAGGCAGCCTGGAATATGAGACCCTATCTTAAAAAATTTTACTTAAGCATTAAATATACATTACGAAAAAAAATAAAGCAGAGATGAAGATGTTGATTCTTTGGTTGATGGAATAGAGGGGTTTTGTAATTTTTATTTATGTTTTGTTTGTTTGCTTTTTTGGGATAGGGTCTCGGTATGTAATCTTGGCTGTCCTGGAACTCACTCTGTAGGCCAGGCTGGCCTTGAACCCACAGAGATCCGCCTGCCTCTACCTCCTGAGTACTGAAAAAAAGGTACCACCAAGCCTGCTGGGTTCTGTTATTTTAAGAGGGATTTGGGACAAGGTCTCATTGAGTTGACTCTTGCCTGCTGATCTAAAGGAAGTCATAGATACCTGGATAGAGTGAGTGATCCTAGGCAAAAAGGAACAAGTGGGTTGAGGCTAATTTTCTAGGAACAGCAGCAACAAAAGGAAGAGTAGAAGGAGCTTATTGTTGCCATTTTAGGAACCAGTAGAAAGGCTCCCATAGGTCATTTCCCATAGGTATACCTTGTATTGCTGTTGGCTCAAAAGTAGATGACCATGGGGCTGGAGAGATGGCTCAGTGATTAAGAGCACTGGTTGCTCTTCTAGAGGATCAGGGTTCAATTCCCAGCATCCACATGCTAGCTCACAACTAAATGTAATTCCAGTTCCAGGTGATCCTAGACTCTTCTGGCTTCCATGGCCACTAGGCACTCTCATGGTACGCAGACATATATACAGCCAAAACACCCATACCTTAAAATGAAAAAAAAATTTAGATGGCAAGGGGGCCAGGAATGGTTCCCCGATCTTTAATTCAAGCATGAAGAAGGCAAAGGCAGGTAGATTTCTGAGTTCAAAGCTCTCCAGGGCTACAAAGTGAAGCCCTGTCTCCAAATAAACAACCTTCTCCCAACAAAAAAATAAGTAGATGGCCTTTTGTTTTTGTTTTGCTTTGTTTTTCTGAGATAGGGTCTCTACATAGCCCTAGTTGTCCTGGAACTCACTATGTAGACGAGGCTAGCCTCAAACTTACAGAGATCTGCTTGCCTCTGCCTGCAAGTCCTGGGATTAAAGGTGTGTACCAACACATGTGGCAGTAGATACCCTTTCAAGTTAGAAATTTTTTTATTTTAAATATAATCTAATCTTTATCTGCATAGTCATCATCCTTGACCATATAAGAAACAAGTTATTTATTCATAAAAACATACTCATTTTCATTATTGATTACGAATCCCATCAAGTTAGAATTTTTAAAAAATTATTTTTTTTGTCTGTGTCCTTGTGTATGTAGGAGTGTACATATGAAGGTCAGAGGACGACTTGCAGGAGTTGGTTCTCATCTTCCACCATTTAGTTCCCAAGAATTGATTGAATTTAGATAGTCAGTCTTGGGGGCAAGTGCCTTTACAAGTTGAGCCATCTCAGCAGACCAGAATTATAACTATTTTGGAAGAGGGTGCTGAGGATTGAACTGCCCAGAGCCTCACATGTATCAGGCAAGTGCTCTTTGACTGAATGAAATACTCAGCCCAGAACTTTTAATTTTGGAATAATGAAGAGTGAAAAAGTAAACTATATTCTAATTTTTTTCCTTTTTTTTTTCTTTCGAAACAGGGTTTCTCTGTAGCTTTGGAGCCTGTCCTGGAACTAGCTCTTATAGACCAGGCTGGCCTTGAACTCACAGAGATCCGCCTGCCTCTGCCTTCCGAGTGCTGGGATTAAAAGTGTGCGCCACCACTGCCGAGCTTTTTTCTTCTTTTTAATACTTGGAGGTAGAGGTTGAATCTAGGGTTTTATGTGTTGGGCAAATACCATACCTTTAAGTTATATCCTCAGTCCTTCATATTTTTTCTCTTTTTTGTATATTCAAATGCACATGCATATGAGCCACGGCAAGAATGTGAAGGTCAGAATACAACTTGTAGGAGTTGGTTCTCTCCTTCCACCATGTGTAGCCAGGGATCAAGCTCAGATCATGACGCTTGGTAGCAGGCTCCTTTACTCACTGAGTCATCTCACTGGCTGTAGGATGTTTAAAAAATACATTTATTTATTTGCTTATTTATTGTATGTGCACACATGTGCACAGGCTACACAGCATGAATGTGGAGGTTAGAGAGCTACTTGTAGGGGTAGGTTCTCTATTAGCATGTCCCTGAGATGGTACTCAGGTTGTCAGGCTGCACCACCTGAGTAAGCTACTTTCTCTCTTTAATATGAGATACCTAAAGTTCATCAGGCCGGGGGTATATCTCAGTGATAGAGCACTTACATCCCATGTGCGAAGCCCTGGGCTCTGTCTGCAAGCCGGGGGCGGGGGGGACACGACATCTAGCTGAATCATTGAAGCAAATAAGAACAGATAGAAAAAGTATATTTTGTCCTTGATTATTATCTTTGAATTTAGTTAATACTGCATCATGGACTTAGGAAATCTGTATCATAACGTCAGGAGCTTCCAAAAGATTGTGTTATATAATTCTTGGGGAGAATGAAAATGCTAACAGTGCATGATTTGTGATTTCATGTTAAAATGCAGCTTAGATTTGGGATTTTATTTCCCAATAGAGACTTTTCCTAAAATTCTCACTGGATCCAATCTCTAAAGACCAGGGAAGCTGTTTTCCATGACATCACTCTTGAACTCCTTCTTGCAGTAAGGAATAAGTAAAGGAGCATTAAAGATGAAAAACAGCATTGAAATGGTTGAGGGCTTTTTTTCTTAGTTTCTTATAATACAGGGTGACTAGATACTAAACATACCTGTAAACTGAAGTAATTTGGGTATTAGGTGTCAGTCTTGAGGCTGGAGGACCAGATCTTTCTAAATTTGCAATTTAGTACTGAGTTAAAAGAATATTTTGATGACGAGAGTTTCAGTATTAAACAAATACGCAGTCCTTTCTCCCACATTCAGCTTGTGTTCTTTCCCAGCTTGAGTGGTAGTATATATTTGAGGATAAAAGGAATGCTTATTAGAGCTCAGAAGAAAAAAATCCTGATTTCTAAATTTTCTTTTACCATCAGTGTACTGAGAAGTGGCTGATTTGAGATTGTTGAATTAAAAATTATTGGCTAGATTATAGAAATTGTGTGAGATTTTATGACTTGGAAATCTTTTTTAAAAAATGCTAAGCTTCATTTTCCTTTCTCTCTCTCTTTTTTTTTTTTTGGTTTTTTAAGACAGGGTTTCTCTGTAGCTTTTGGAGCCTGTCCTGGAACTAGCTCTTGTAGACCAGGCTGGCCTCGAACTCACAGAGATCTGCCTGCCTCTGCCTCCAGAGTGCTGGGATTAAAGGCGTGTGCCACCACCGCCTAGCTCATTTTCCTTTCAATATGGAAGTATGGCATTTCTTGCATAGGTGTCATTTTTGTTAGAACAATTTGATAGTGAAGGCAGTATGGAATCATTTACATTTTTCATTGAGGGTAAACAACCTTTTGAGAGTCTAGCTTTTATACTGAACAGCTTACAGTTTTTTAGTTTTCAGGCAGCTTTGGGAGGAATATGAAAACAATAAATGACTACTTATGTCTTAAACATGGAGGTTAGTTGATTTTGAAACATCTTCTATTTAGTTGTCTAGAATTTTGCCTTCAGATCAGAATGGTAGCCTTCTAACTAAAAGGGAAGCATTTAATTTCTATGCCTTTAATTTTCTTGCAATGTTACCCCCACCAGACTTCTTTCTTTACTGGTCACTAGAGAGTTTGAACTATTATAAATTTTTGTGATATAAATAGCTTTAATAATCTTCGAAGGCAGGTGTGTGTGTGTGTGTGTGTGTTTTGTGTGGTCACTTATCTCTTTATCGTCCCTTAACTGATACTTAAGAGGTCCCAGAACTTATTTATATCTCTTAAAATTTATTTGGATTCTAAACAACTTTGGTTTAAGTGTATTTTTATGTAGAAAGTGATACTATGGAATTTAAAAATATTTGTAATTCTTTTGAAAAGTAGCCCTCTTAAAGTTATATAAATTATGGCTTTTAAATGAAAAATGTGTATCCTCTAGAAAATTAAGATCTTGAAGTCAGGTGTAGTGGCTCATGCCAATAATCCCAGCACTTGGGAGATTGAAAAAGAATTGCTGGGTTCAAAGTCAGCCTGGACTAGGTTGAATCCCTGTCTCAAAAAACACAAAACAGCCGGGCGGTGGTGGCACACACCTTTAATCCCAGCACTCTGGAGGCAGAGGCAGGCGGATCTCTGTGAGTTCGAGACCAGCCTGGTCTACAAGAGCTAGTTCCAGGACAGGCTCCAAAGCCACAGAGAAACCCTGTCTCCAAAAAAAAAAAGCCACAAAACAAAGATCCTTGATAATTGGATTATTGCTGACCATATTTTTCCAAATCTTTCTATAACATTTAGTTTTATAAAAAGCATGACAGGCATTCACTTTCTGTGAATTCTTCTTAAAACCTCTGAAAATCATAGAGGAAAGGTGAAAGATATAACTTCTTGAGAGGGGGGGCTCTGGGCATTGAATTTAAGAAATTCATGTGTGCTGTTAGGTTAAGTGTGTTACCTCTGAGCTACATATCCTAATCCTTAGAACTATTTTTTGTTAGCCCCAAAGCTTTTGAAATATTTTGAGAATAATTTTGACCTTGACAAGTTCTTTCAGGTGACTGTGACCCCAGTTCTCTCTAGACCATATCATATGCCCAAAGACATGAATCAGTCTGCGTCTGTCTCTCCTATCTCCCCCCGCCGGTGTGTATGTGTGCATATGTATGTGTATGTACTGGGAATTGAACCCTGAATCCAGGGCCCTCGGCCCCCGAGGTATGAACTACATCTTTAGCCTCTTGTAGCCTTTGCAGTGCCAAGTTGATACAGCAAGATACACTATACAGTATTTCCCTCCTAGTAGTATAAGCATGCCTTGTAATTTAGGTTCATTCCTCTTATGGAAAAAAATCTTTTAAATTCTGAAGGCCAAGTATAGAATATGTATACATTGGGTTTATAAGCCATAATTTGCCCTGATCTGAAGATCCATTATGAGAGGTCAGGATATAGAGTTTCTGAACATTTAACATTTTATGTGTTAGTAATATTTTTTCTCAAAAGTCCCTTACTGGATATTTTCCCAGTCCTCATTGATCATAGAGTTAAATATTTGGGTTTTGTGCTATACATCTTAGAATTATTACTTTCTTTCTAAATTGGTATAATTCTATAGAGAATTTTTTATATAAGGCTTTGTATATTTCCTTTTTTTAAAGATTTATTTATTATGTATACAACATTCTGCCTCTATGTATGCCCGCATGCCAGAAGAGGGCGCCAGATCTCATTACAGATGGTTGTGAGCCACCATGTGGTTGCTGGGAATCGAACTCAGGACCTCTAGAAGAGCAGCCAGTGCTCTTAACCACTGAGCCATCTCTCCAGCCCCATATTTCCTTTTTTAAAGTCTTACTTTTGCTTTTCTTAGTTATTTGATTTACTTAAATGTGTGTTTTTGTGTTATAGTTCTCTCTTTTTTTTTGGTTTGTGTTTAAACCTTGCCATTCTGTGTTTTTTTTTTTTTCTTTGTAGTGTCCAAGGTATAGATTGTAAACAAGTTGGTTTTATTTCATATGTTCATTTTTTTTTTGTTTTTTCGAGACAGGGTTTCTCTGGCTTTGGAGCCTGTCCTGGAACTAGCTCTTGTAGACCAGGCTGGTCTCGAACTCACAGAGATCCGCTTGCCTCTGCCTCCCAAGTGCTGGGATTAAAGGCGTGCGCCACCACCGCCCGGCTCATATGTTCATTTGTAAGTTTGGTTATTTGATGCCTTAAATGTTGATACTATAAATGTTTAGTAGAATATGCTAGATACTAATACATTTTAAAATTTTGTTAGCCATAATTTTTTTTATGACAAGAGAAACAGGTAAAATTATTTTTAATATATTTTATTCAATATATTAAGTATATCTAAGATAAATAGCAAACTCAATATAAAAAGATTCTCTTACATTATTTTTTTATGTCTACTTTTTCCTTCTATCATTCTTATATACCCTATCTTTTTATCACTTAACTAGATGTGTGACCTCAAAGTCTGTTCATCCATAAACCTTATAGTCTTCATCTATCAAGTAAGTTAGGGTTCTGAGAAGGTGGGCTGTGGTTCAAAATGCTGTTGGTAGGGAGAAGAGAAGGTTTCTATGAGGTTAGCAGGATTAGATTTATTATTCAACTCCTAAATAAAAGTGTCAAATTTACTATTGGGCTTGGGTAGGCACCAAGAGAAAAAGGTGCAGTACTAATAGTGTACTTTAGGTCCGTGCACGATGGTAAGTGCTTTATGTGCATTGAAACATTTAATTCTCAAAGCATCCAATATTGTAGATTGTATTACTATTAGTATCCTCATTTTACAGATGAGGGCATTAGGTCACGGAGAAGCTAAATAGTTTGCTCTAAGTCACAGAGCTAGTAGAAGAAGAATCACAGTTTGATCTCTTGAGTGTGACTCTCGATCTAGACTTTGACTCATGCTTTCATTGAGAGACTGTATGGTGTTATCAGTTCATCATGGAGTAGTTTATAATTTTCTGCTTCCATACATGCTTTCCATAAAAGTGTAAGTTACTGATCCTGGTCTAATGTTGTTAGTCTTATTTGATAAGTTCATTGAGTTTTCCTAGGTGGAAAAAAATTAATGCATATGCCCCAGCTGTCAGAAATTACTTTAGAAGTTAATTTAGATCAGATAGACTTGATAAAAGTATTGGTGGAACTTTAAAAGTAGCTATAGTTTATTTATTCATTTATTTATTTTGGTTTTCAAGATCTGGCTTCTCTGTGTAGCCCTGGTTGTCCAAGAACTTGCTTTGTAGACCAGGCTGGCCTCGAACTCAGAGATCACCTCTGTCTCTCTTTTTTTTTTCTTTTCCTCAGCATGCTACAAAATCACCTCTGTCTCTTAAGTGCTGGAATTAAAGGTGTGAGCCACCCCTGCCCAGCTTTAGTTTGTTTGGTTTTGGGTTTTGGTTTTGGTTTTTTGAGGCACAGTCTCTCTGTAACAACTCTGGCTCTCCTGGAATTCTCTACATAGACCAGGCTGGCCTCAACCTCACAGAGATCCTCCTGCCTCTGCCTCCCTAGTGCTGGGATTAGATTCATGCACCACCACTGCCTGGCTTAGCTTTACTTTTAATATGTATGTAAGAGCATTGCATATCTATACAATCATATAAAAAGCAGAAAAACAAATGGGAGTATTATACCTCAAAAGTTCAGATATTGTCTAATGCTTTCATTTTTTACAGAGACAGAATGATAAGAAATCTTAAGTAACTAACAGGTATTTCTGTGCTAAGACTTACTTAGGACCCTTGGCTTTAAGTAGAAATCAGCCCAGGTAATGAAAAGTAAAACTTTATTTCAAGAACATAAAGATTTCTTTCAGATCTGAGGACTGGGAAAGCACTCTTTGTACTCTTGTCTAGGCCTTCTTTCTTAGTTGACTGCTTTTCAGTGATAATTAGGCCACAAGTGGATGCCTACGGCTGCTCTTTAAGATTTTTTAACTCTAGTCATACATAGTCAATGTACACTACTTTTTCCCTTTCCAGATTTCTTGACAAAGTGGTATTCATCTTGGTTCATATTTCCCAGGTGGGTCTGACCATATGTGATTGGGGCTAGAACCAAAGTGAAGTTTACCTGCTAGGAATTATAGACAGGCTTGGCAAACAGGAAGGTACCCAGTACTGAAGACAGGTAACCTGCTTATGTCTTCAGTGTTTTTTTTTTTTTAACAGGAAGTTTCTTGTTGCTTCATTGCCATATGATATTTCTGCCGTAGTTAGCTGTTTTGATTACTTTCTTTAAAGAATTATTTATTTATTATGTACACAGTGTTCTGCCTGCAGGTAAGAAGAGGGTACCAGATTTCATTATAGATGGTTGTGAGCCATCATATGGTTCCCGGGAATTGAACTCGGGTCCTCTGGAAGAGCATACAGTACTCTTAACTACTGAGTCATCTCTACAGTCTCCTTGATTCCTTTTTTTTGAGACAAAGTCTCACACTATAGGCCAGAACAGTCTGCAACTTATCGCAGTCCTTCTGCCTCAACTTTCCAAGTAGCTGGAATTATAGGCAAAATCCACTCTTGGGTCTGGATTACTTTTTAATATCTCTTCCAAGGGGACAGTAAACTTGAGACAGGCCTGAAGTGCATAGCCTGTCCACAAAACAAAAAATGCCCCCCAAAGAAAGTATAATGCCTCTTTTATTTTTGGTGCATAGGGATTGAACCCAGGAAAGGGATTGAATCTGGGGTCTTGCACAAACTGAGTTGTATTGTAGTCCACATATCTACTTTAAAAATTTTCATTTAGAGCCAGGCAGTGGTGGTGCACGCCTTTAATCTCAGCACTCGGGAGGCAGAGGCAGGCGGATCTCTGTGAACTTGAAGTCAGCCTGGTCTCGGAGCAAGTTCTAGGACTGGCTCCATAGCTACTGAGAAACACTGTCTCAAAAAAACAAAACAAACAAAAGAAATTTTCTTTTAGAGGCTGGAGAGGTGGTTTAGTGATTAAGAGCACTTGTTGCTCTTGCAGAAAGTGAGTTTGATTCCTAAAACCCACATGGTGGCTCACAAACATCTGTAACTCCAATTCCACCCATCTTCATCTGGTGCCTTCTTCTGAACCAGCCATGTTCATAATGCACATACATACATTTGTGCAGGCACAACACTCGTACACACAAAATAAATGAACCTTGAAAAAAGATCTTTTTCCATTTAAATAATGTTTTTTCATAAAGGTGAACATTTTTTGAAAACTTTTTATATAGTAGTAACTATTGCATACACCGGATCATTTTTCCTTCCTTAATTTTTAAGCAGTGTTGAAGATTGATATTAGGACTTTGTGCATGGTAGGCAAGCATTGAGCTCTAGCCCTTAGAGATGATCTCTCTGATAGGAAGTAAAATATATAATAATTTACGCAATGTCATAATAACAGAAACAGTCTTGCCATAGTATATGAATGGTGATGTTTAGGCTTCTGTTGTTAAATTCTCATTGAATGTGACTGGTGTATATTGATGAAAGTGATATTTGGTAGCCATGACCCTGAGAAAGTAAGGAAATACCAGAATTTTCATCCAGCTTAGTTTGTTATTGTGTTTTACTTGAAAATTAGTGTGGTGGTAGCCTTCTACTAATCAGTGATTGTCCAGATACTGTATTATTTGAGGTTACTTTTGTTCCTAGTATTTTATTTTTGTACATATACCTTCTATTACTTGAAACTTCTGAGCTAATAAACTTTTTTAAATGATTCACACAAGCTTAGGGTTGCACACACCATTGAGCCCAGTACTTGGGAGGCAGAGGCAGGCAGGTCTCTGAGTTTGAGGCCAGTGTGGTCTACAGACTGAGTTCTAGGACAGCCAGAGCGATACAGAGAAAACCTGTCTCAAAACAAGAACAACAACAATAAAAATATTCAGATAAGACAAAATTGATGGATTATATTAGTAAGTAGCCTAGGTTTGCCTTGAACCTTCTGTGTAACTAGGTAGAGCTCAAACTCAATCTTCTTGCCTCAGCCCTCTGAACGCTAGAATTATAAGTGTCTACTTTACCTGCTTACTTTAATCTTTAATATGCAAATTAAAAGTTCTGATATTACATTGTCTAGACTACCCCCTGCACACTTAAAAGATAGCCTTCTGGGGCTGGAGAGATGGCTCAGTGGTTAAGAGCACTGCCTGCTCTTCCAAAGGTCCTGAGTTCAATTCCCAGCAACCACATGGTGGCTCACAACTATCTGTAATGAGAGCTGGTGCCCTCTTCTGGCCTGCAGGAATACATGCAGGCCGAACACTGTGCAAATAAAAAACAAACATTTCATTAAAAAAAAAAAAGATAGCCTTCTGTTGTCCTATGTTTTTCAAACAAAACTTCACATTAAAAACGCTATTTTTAGCCAGGCATGGTGCATGCCTTTAATCCCAGCTCTTGGGAGGCAGAGGCTGGAGGATCTCTGTGACTTTGATGCCAGCCTGGTCTATGTAGCAGCAAGCTTCAGGACAACTGAGGCTACAAAGAGACCCTGTCTCAAAAAGTTTTTGTAAAATTTTTGTTTGTTTGTTTTGTTTTTGTTTTTTTTGAGACAGGGTTTCTCTGTAGCTTTGGAGCCTACTGGAGCTAGCTCTTGTGGACCAGGCTGGTCTCAAACTCACAGAGATCCGCCTGCCTTTCCCTCCCAAGAGCTGGGATTAAAGGCGTGTGCTACCACTGCCCAGCTAAATATTTTTAAAAATTATTTTTTCCTGTTTTTAATTTTTGGACAAGGTCTTACTACGTAGCCATATTTGATCAGGAGGCAGAGGCAGGTTCAAGACTAGCCTGGTTTACATAATGAGTTCCAGGCCAGCTAGGACTGTATAGTAAGACACTGCCTAAAAACAAAAATCTGGTTAAATTTGTGTAAGTTTTAGTTAATGGCATACTAAATAAATATTTTGATCTTAATTTCATTTAGTGCATACTTTTACTACCTTTGATTAGGTGGTGGAATCAATAGGCCTTAAAGAGTTGAGCATAGTAGTCCATGCCTATCACCATAGCTCTCTGGAGGCTGAAGCAAGAGAATTGCTGTGAATTTAAGGCCAACTTGGAGTACATAATGAGTTTCAGGCCAGTCTGGGCTATAAAGTATGACCTTGACTCAGAAAGAAAAAAGACATGGGAAGTAGGGGGCACCTGCAATATGTCTTTTGATAACATGGAAGATATAAAAGAAAAAAAAAACGGAATAGGGGAGGATAGAATTAGGATTCTGTTTTAGATATATTGATTTTGAAGTCCCCAAATGATACCATCCCAAATAGAGTGTACAGAAGTGTCTGCTATGCAATTGGTTTATTATATGACAGAGTGGAGTAAGGATTGAGATACAGAAAGATTGTCAAGATATTGGTGAAAGTAGACCTTTAAAATCATAGGTTTAGGTGAGATTGTTTAGAAAGATACAGTGTTTAGATGAGAGAAATGGGGCAAGAGCTGATTTGTGGATGACACCAATGCTCAAGGGGTTACTTTGAGAAAAATGACCCCATGAATGAGAATGAAGAACGAGTAGTATAGGAAGAGATTCAGAGTAATGTGCTACTGACAGCCATGAGCCAATGGCCTAAGTCATGCTGCGGAAAGGTTCAGGAAAACAGAGACCAGGCAATTAGAGAATTTTAAAGATTTTGTTAAAAGGTTTTTGTAAACGCAGTAATACCTTTTGATCACAGTTACATTGCAAAATAGATTAGCAGTTAGTGGAACTGCCTGACACACCACCATGCCAAGAAAACCATTTTTTAATATTTTTGATATATTATTCTTTCAGACTTTTTTTTTTTTTGATTTTCAAGACAGGATTTCCTGTAGTTTTTGGTGCCTGTCCTGGAACTAGCTCAGACTGGCCTCGAACTCACAGAGATCCGCCTGCCTCTGTCACCCGAGTGCTGGGATTATAGGCGTGTACCACCCCCCTCCCCGGCTGACTTTTTTTTTTTTTCTTAAGAGTCAGGATCTGGTGTAACACAGGCTAGTTTTGAACTTGGTTTGTAGCCAAGGATGACTTTGAACTACTGACCCTCCTCCTCTCACTTCCGCTGAGATTACAAGCATATGTCACCATACCTAGCTCAGACTTTTTTCTTATTCACATTCTTTTGTTCCATGAGCTCAGGCTGGGTTCAATACTGATTAAACAGGTTAAAAAGCCAAGAAGCTAAAACAGTGTCAAAAACAACATATTGAAGCAGTAGGAAATCTAATAATCACCTTCTCATGAAAGTGGAGGATTGGTGCCTTAGTGTGTCTTGAGCACTGCCTTTTCCTCCTTAACCATATCCATCGTACAGAGAGGTTTCCTGATAGGCACATACATCCATATCTAATGTAGTGCCTGGCAAACTGGTGCTTTTCCTTTCAGTAAATAAAAGGGAAACTATGGCAATAGAACAGTGAGACTGGCAGGCGTTGTCTCTAGAAGGATAAGATAGGGCAGGTGACAGGGGTCAGATATGTTGCCAATTGCTCCATTGGAAGGGATCTTGTTCAAAACACCCAACCAGAGGAAAAAAAATTGAGATTGGGTCCCAGCATTGTCACTTGGCAGGGTTTCAGAGCCTCAGATGTTGGCTGCTACATCTTTGAATATGTTCTTCAAGCCTGATGTGTAGGTAATGTTTCAGCAGATAGCTCAAACATATATTTTCAAATCATGAGGCGTTCTAGACTGTTTTCAAAGTGGCTATATTGTGGGGAATATGGTGTATATCTGTAATTCTCCAGAATACAGAGACAGGGTTTCTCTGTGTGACAGTCCTGGCTGTCCTGGAACTCCTTTGTAGACCAGACTGGCCTCAAACTCACAGAAACCTATCTACATCTGCTAACAGTTATGCTTAGTTTGGTAACATACTTTGATTGTGTATCAATACTCACCAGTAGGGAATGGCGGTGGTGGCTCAAGCCTTTAATCCAGTACTTGGGAGGCAGAGGCAGGTGGATCTCTGTGAGTTCGAACCCAGCTACAGAGCAAGTTCCAGGACAGGCTCCAAAGCTACACAGAGAAACCCTGTGTTGAAAAACAAAAAAACCAAAGTAAAAAAAGAAGAAATAACTGTCCACAGACGCTGAAGGTCTACCTTAAGAGTAAAAGACAGATCAGCATGGTTTTTGTTTAGTGGGACAAAGAGGCAAGAAAAATGGAAACCCTGACAGGAGTTGTTGATCTGGTATGGGAAAGTGTAAGATGCAAAAAGAGTGATAAAGTTAAGATATGATATGACAAGTGAAGAAAGAGGAAGAATTGCCTCTAGCTGTGGTAATAGAGGCTTATGATCCTATACTTGAAAGGCAAGAGGTCTGAGTCTTTGACTGTCTTGGGTTATTTATTTTTTTCATATTCTTTTATTTTTCATTCAAAAATTTATACTTCCACCCCTTCTCCCAGTCCCCTCCCTCTCCCCCACTACCCCTTCTCTCTCCCCCTGCTTCCTTAAGAGGGGGCAGGGTACCCTGCCCTGTGGGAAGCCCAAGGTCCTCCCCACTCCATCCTGGCCTAGGAAGGTGTACATCCATGTAGACTAGGTTCCCAAAAAGCCAATACATGCAGAAGAGATAGGTCCCAGTGCCATTATCATTGGCTTCTCAGTCAGCCCCCATTGGCAGCCACAGTCAGAGATTCCAGTTTGATCACATGCTCATTCAGTCCTGGTCCAGCTGGATTTGGTGAGCTCCCATTAGATCAGGCACACTGTCTCAGTGGGTGGTCCAGCCCCTCGCGGTCCTGACTTCCCTGCTCATCTTCTCCCACCTTCTGCTCTTCGGCTGGACCTTGGGAGCTCAGTCCATTGCTCCGCTGTGAATGTGGATCGAGACAGAGTTTCTCTGTGGCTTTTGGAACCTGTTCTGGAACTAGCTCTTATAGACCAGGCTGGCTTCAAACTCACAGAGATCCGCCTGCCTCTGCCTCCCAAGTGCTGAGATTAAAGTCATGCGCCACCATCACCTGACTTTTTTTTTTTTTTTGAGACAGGGTTTCTTTGTGTAACAGCCCCAGCTGTCCTGGAACTAGCTCTTGTAGACCAGGCTGGCCTTGAACTCACAGAGATCCGCCAGCCTCTGCCTGGGATTAAAGTGCTGGGATTAAAGGCGTGTGCCACCACCGCCCTGCTCCGGTTTCTTTCTTTAAAAGGAGCAGTGTTAATTAGGAAGTCGATAGTTTGGATTTCAGATACGTACTAGTTCTGGATGAGGGCACATCTTAAGGATCTGCAATGGAATAAGGGAGGGTCTATAGAAGTTAAGGAATACTTGGAGGAACTATGACTCAGTTTTTGTGTGGCTTGTCTTTTATGAATGCTGAACGGGTACATATAACTCAGCGAGGTGCCAGTTATGTGGGAAAGTGATTGATCAAGAGGTGTGTAATAAGAGATAACAGAGGATGGATTTTTATATTATAAAAAATTCTGAGCTTTATTTAGGAAAAGGATGGTAGGAAGTTAAGGAAAGGATTAAAAATATCTGTATGCCTTGGAAGAGTATTTTTAATAAGATGGGTGAAGGTGGGAATAGAAACGATGTCTGGAAGATGGGAATTTGAGGAAAAATATTTAAATGAGGATGGAGAAGGAATTTTGGACCAACATGTGCATGTAAGGAAGTTTATGTGTAATTAAGCAAGGTTCTACAGGGCACAGTGGAAGGAATTGCGAGGGCATTCATAAATGGAGAAATCCTTAGAGAGGAAGCTAGGAGCTATGTGAGCATGCAAAGAAAAGAACAAGATAGAAGATGACATGAGGTGGATGCTAGTGGGAAGAAGAAAATTACTTCAGTACATAAGCAGAATCGACTAAATTTACTTTTTGCTTGGACCTAGTTTATTTTTCTTATTTATATTTCTGTAATGCTTGAAATTGAACCCAGGGCCTGCATACTAAATATGCACTCTACCTCTAAGCTACGCCTCTTGCCATAGATCGAATTTGGTTGTTTCTTTTTCTTGTGTTTTGAGACAAAGTCTCATTGTGTAGCTCTGGCTAGTTTGGAAGTTGATGTGTAGGCATGACTGGTCTTGAATTAAGATCCACCTGCCTCTACTTCCTTGAGTGTTGGGATTAAAGACATGCCTCCATGCCCAGCCTCAACCTCATATCTGATTTTAATTGTACCGTGTTAGCTTAATTTTTTCTTTCCCTCTCTCCCTCCCTCCCTTCGTTTTTTGAGACAGGGTTTTCTCTGAGTAGCAGCCCTAGCTGTCCTGAAACTCACTTTATAGACCAGGTCTCACTCTGTAGCTGGCCTCGAACTCAGAGATCCACCTGCCTCTGTCTGCCTCCCTAGTGCTGGGAAAAAAGACATTCACCACCATGCCTGGGTTTATTTCTTAGCTATGTGGAAATTTGTTTCCTTTAAAAATTATATATTTTAGATATGAAAGCATTCATCTGTTTTTTAAAATAGGGTTAATAAGGTAAGTATAGAAGAAAAATGTCTCTTAAATCTTACTACCTAGGCTCATCATTTTAGTATATGTTCTTCCAGACTTTTTCTCATCTGAACAAATACATATGTATTTTGTTTTTGAAGCTATACTCAGTATATCGTGGTAGCAGCTAATAAACATCCTTTGTCAGAATAAGCAGATTGCTACCACCACTCTTATCTGTTACAGTAATCTACCATAAGACTGTACCATATTTATGTACTAATCTGTTGTCAGACTTGTTTTTTGTTTTAGATAGTATCTTGTTATGTAGCCCTAGCTGGCCAGAACTTAATGCCTCTGCTTCCCGAGTGCCACATGTCCCATGTCAAGCTTTTGTGTATTTTTGGTTGACAAGGAAGGTCTGTCTTTGTAGCTCAAGACAGGAGCTGGCCTGGAACTTGCTGTGTAACTCAGGCTGACTTTGAATTCTCAGCAAGCTTTGTTTATCACCCTCCCTCTGTTCTTCCATTCCTCTCCCTTCTCTTTTTCTCCCTCCTTCATCATGCCCAGGCTGGCCTGGAACTCTGGATTCGAGTGATGTTTTTCTTCCAGCCTCTTGAGGAGCTATAACTGCAAATGCATGTTACTGTGCCAGATACTTTATAATAGTTTATTATAAATCCTAGGAAGAAGAATTTTATCTGTACAGCTTGGCATGTTTATCTTATTATTTCTAGGAATTTCTAGGAATTTTCAAGTTTGGCTTTTTTCTGGATATAATTTATTTTCTGTTTTTTTGGCTTTTCCTTAACTACGTATTTGCATATGAAATTTTTTGTAATCCTAATTTTGGAACATGTGTATATTTGATGGATTATGTAAAGTAAGTCAGATGGGTGTGTGTTGTTTGTAAGTTAATAGGTTACTGTTGTTTGATAGATATATCTTTAGTAGAGTCTCTTCCCCCAGTAGGAACCCAAAAATATTAGCTTGGAAACTTTCATAGAAGATTGCCTTCTCTCTAAGGGTTTGTACACTTTCAAGACTGTGCCAGTAGACCTAAGATATTATAAAAACTGTTACAGCTCTTAATAATACCTTCTGAATGCATGGTCATGATTAATACCATTTTCTTTAATTACTTTTTTCCAGGTGATTCATGGCAGGGGACGTGGAAGGTTTCTGTTCTTCTCTCCATGACACCAGTGTCTCTGCTGGGTTCAGAGCACTGTATGAGGAGGGATTGCTTCTCGATGTCACTCTGGTTATTGAAGACCATCAGTTCCAGGCCCATAAAGCACTCTTGGCCACCCAGAGTGATTACTTCAGAATTATGTTCACTGCAGACATGAGGGAACGAGATCAGAACAAAATTCATTTAAAAGGTCTAACAGCTACCGGTTTCAGCCACGTTCTTCAGTTTATGTATTATGGAACTATAGAACTGAGTATGAATACTGTTCATGAAATCCTTCAGGCGGCAATGTATGTTCAGCTTATTGAAGTGGTGAAGTTCTGCTGTTCGTTCCTATTAGCCAAAATCTGCTTAGAAAATTGTGCAGAAATTATGAGACTCTTAGATGATTTCGGTGTTAACATCGAGGGAGTCAGGGAGAAGCTGGACGCTTTTCTGCTAGACAACTTTGTGCCACTCATGTCCAGGCCTGACTTCCTGTCCTATCTGAGCTTTGAGAAGCTCATGTCTTATCTGGATAATGATCATCTGAGCAGGTTTCCAGAAATAGAGCTGTACGAGGCTGTGCAGTCTTGGCTGCGACATGATAGACGACGATGGAGACATACAGATACCATCATTCAGAACATCAGGTTTTGTTTGATGACTCCATCCAGCGTTTTTGAGAAGGTTGGTGCATTTGAAAGTAGTAGACAGGACTCCTCATTTAGTTAAAGATGTTATAGATGAGATTCCCAGAGTTGGTCAGGAGTCAAAGTAGTTTTATAAAAATATTTTATATATAAGAAGCTGACTTTGTTATATCTTATGCATTTAGTTGTTTTAAAAATACATTTTGTGAGTGAAGGGTGAACCAGGTAGGTAGTAGAATAGTTCCACTTTTGAAGTACTTTTAAGGTTGGATTATAATGTGATACAAATATTACAAATTTGCTTTAGCTTTTCATAATATAAACTGGGTTAAGATTTTTTAAAGTTAATTTAAATAATCCATGCTAGAATTGACATTGGAGGTTTTTACAATTCTACATGGTACATATACATTAAATGCATTTTGTTATTTAAAATGCAGTAAGGGTACATATAATAGCTCTTGATGACCAATAGGCCACAGAGTGATTGTCTTCCATATTCTTGCTTATTTCTGTTCCCCATTTCACTGTTGAATACTAACTAAATTTATCCCTGAAAACAGTATATATGTCTAAAAACGTTTTGACATTTCCAAATTAGTAGACCATAAATCCTATGTATATTCATCAAGCATCCGTGTGTACATTTTAACATGTAAATAATTCTATTTTAAAATACTTTGTCTAAAACAGCCTTGGCCTTTTTTTGCAAGCATCTTCATTTTTATATCAGACTCTCACTTGTGATCCATTCTTGCCCAAAGGAGAGAGAGCAGCTTCAGTAATTGCTTAACTTAATTGGTTTCTAATCACATGGTTACCTCTGGGGCTATGTTTACCTCTTGCATCTTTTCTTCTTTCTAGAAGGCACACAAAACTTGGTTGGCAGACACCCTTCATGTTAAAACACTCAGCTTTAGGTAACAGATCTGTGAAAAAATATAATCTCTGAAAAGGGGGTTTGTTTATGCCATTTGAAAAATAAACAAATTTGCACCTTTGAATAACACTCAGCAGACTGGCATGTTTTTCTTTTTTCCCCCTCTGAACTGCTATGAAATGTCATTATCTTTAATAGAGAATTTTATGGAATTTTATTTTTATTCGTAGAATGTATTAATATGGCAGAAATAATTGAAACTAAAGAATATACTTGTTTTTGTTCAGTAAGAACCAGCCCCACATCAACTATGTAAACCATTTGCTGCTTATGTTTTGATTTTTTTTCTACCTTTACTATTGTTTTTATTGCTCTCTTTCCCTGGGGATTCATGTTTTGTCTTTATACATTAAATGAGGAAGCTTTTTCACTACTAAAACAGAGCCCCCTACTCCCCCCATTTCAATCTAGATTGAAGTAGAAAGTATTTCTGAAATAGAAAATAAAATTTCATCTCTTGTGGGACAGTATAATGGTTAACTGAGAGCAGTTAATGATTTGTAAATGCTGAGCTGCTAGACTGGTCTGCATTTCAATTATCAGTTTTCAAAGTAGGCAATTGTTATAGTGGCTAAAATATAGTGTTGGGTAGGTTATCTAGCAGTTGAACTTGCTGATTTCCTTTTGCACCTATGGCATAACAATGGTTATCACCATTGGCTAAGCATGTGGTTTTTATCAGGATAAAAATATTATTAAGGCTTCTTTCTGAAATTACTTTCTTAGGTAAACTTAAGACCCAGTTGAGGAGAAAATTTTCACTTTTTTGTAATATAAAATCTTTCACTTCTACTTGAATAAAACTAGTAAGATTGCCTTAATAGTATGTGAGATTTAAGTTTATTAAAACAATCTGTGACTTTTTAAATGTTGAGATGCACTTCAATTATGCACATTAGAGGCCTTATCTCTAGAAATATAACTTGAAAAACCAAACTATTAGGGAGAATTTGGTTGGCAAATACATATTAGATATGGTTTGGCATGGTGGCATACACCTTTGATCCCAGCACTTAGGCAGAGGCCAGATATAGAGAGACCCTGTCTCAAAACAAAGAATTTAGACATGATGTATTTTATATTTCAAGTTCCTTGAAAATAGTATCCATGTATTTTTCTTGCAAGTCCCAAACAAGGCCTGTTTTTTGTTTTGGTTTGTTTTGGTTTTTCAAGATAGTTTCCCTGGCTGTCCTGGAACTTAACTCTGTAGATCAGGCTGGCCTCTGTTCTACAGAGATTTGCCTGCCACTGTCTCACTCCTGAGTGCTGGAATTAAAGGCATACGTCACCACTGCCCTGCTCAAGGCCATTTATTATTATTTTGGGTTTTCGAGACAGGATTTCTCTGTGGAGCTTTGGAGCCTGTCCTGGAACTCACTCTGTAGACCAGGCTGGCCTCGAACTCACAGAGATCCGCCTGCCTCTGCCTCCCGAGTGCTGGGATTAAAGGCGTGCGCCACCACTGCCTCGCTCAAGGCCTTTTTTCTTTTTTCTAAAAAAAAACATTATGTATACCTAGTCCTAGAGTGGGCATAAAATTGTAAAGCTAAATCCATGCTGGTCCTTTTTAGTAAGAGAGTCTCCAGGGACAGGGAGTATAATTATTTTTGATTTGTGGTTTTTATAAAAATGGATTTTTTTTCTTCAAGTAAGGCTTTTTACTCTATCCCAGGCTGGGCTTAAACATGTTATAGAATCCAGGTTGGCCTTGCACTCAGGATAATCTTCCTGCCTCAGCCTTCTCAAATATAGGAATTATATGCATGTACCACATCTGGCAGGAAGTGTTGATGCCTTATTTTAGCTTTTATGTGTTTTAAATTTTCTGTTGTAAGTTTACTTAAACATAAAAAAAAGCTGAAAAAATAGAATGATCACTCCAAAACAAACATAATATGTGTAAGTTAATAGTTGTTAACATATTTGTTAGATAGGTAGAGATTGTATAGTCTTTAGTATGTGTTCTTTTTATCCTTCCTGAACTGGCTCAATGAATGTTGTAGAGCCAGGCAGTGGTGGCACATGCCTTTAATCCCAGCACTTGGGAGGCAGAGGCAGGTGGATCTCTCAATTCAAGGCCATTATACCAGAACTACACAGAAACCAGGTTTCAAAAAAATAAAACAAGAATGTTGTAGGCATTGTGACCATTCATTCCTAACTGTTTCATGTATCATCTCCCAAGATTGAGGCTATCATCCTACATAACCAAAATACTATTGTTGTACCCAAGAGAATTAACAATATTTCTTTAGCATCATGTAACATCCAGGTCATTTTCTGTTAGTTCAAAGGTGTCTTTTTTTGGTTGCTTTCCATGAACTAAAATTTAATCAAGATTTGCACAGTACATTTGGTTGTCTTTGTTTTAATTTTGAATTGCTTCCCCCTTTCCTCATTTGTTTTAAGGATGTTCAAACATATGAAAAGTTGAATGAATGGTGTAATGAACACTTGTATCATGTGTAGCTGTTGCTTTTCTAGCCTTTGAAAATAACTTGTAACTTGTAATCATCAATATACCTCACTCTTAAATACTTAACTGTATTTCTCCGATGAGTAAAGATTTTTCTTATTTAAATACAATACTATTTTTACCTTAGGAGCAGTAACACTAAGACCCATCATCAAATTGCTAATGCATATTCTAGTTTTTGCAGTTGCTTCCAAAATCCACTAGAATCCAGTGTTTATGTATTGCTTTTTGGCCATCATGTGTATCTAAGCTTTCTTAATCTACAGCAGCCTCCACCTTTCTTTTCTTTTCTTTTCTTTTCTTTTCTTTTCTTTTTTCTTTTCTTTTCTTTTCTTTTGAGAAAGACTAGAATGTGTTTCACATTCTGGATGTATTGTATGTGTCTAATTATTTCCTTGTGATGTTAATTTAGTTTCTTTATACTCCTTGTTTCCTGTTAACACACCTACATTTTAGCGTCATGTTTTTTTTTTATGAACAATTACAGGAAAATACTATAATGCCAGAGGAAAAACTCGGAAAACCATTTAGTTGCTCTGATTAGGCTTAGAAAATCATCATTCTTTTTTTGTATTATGACTCCAAGCAGCTCATGTGTGACTAAAACCAAAAATTTTATTCGCTCTGTTCTGTGTTCAGTTTCTTTTAGAGTAATAAAATTTTTTTCCTTAAAGAAAAAGTAGAATACTTTGGTTTATTGGAGTTAAAACTATGTGAAGGGTTAAAATTGAAAGAGTCCTTCTAATAAAGTGAGCCTGAGACTCCGGTTTGTAGTATAAGCTTAATATGCACTATATTCAGTCTCCAGCACGACCCAAATCAGTTGTAACTGACTTGAGTTCTACTGTTCAAAGATTAAGACAACAAAAAGCGGGACTGGAGAAATGACTCAGCAGTTAGGAGTACTGGGTGCTCTTCTAGAGGACCTGGGTTCAAGTCCCAGCACCCACATGGCAGCTCACAACTGTCTGTAGGTCCAGTTCCTGGCGATCCATGACACCATGGATGCACATGATGCACATGGATATGCATTCAGGCAAAATACCCATACCCATAAAATAAATCTTTTTTAAAAGGCAACAAAAAGGATGTTTATTATCTCAAATTTACTTTGGAACTAAGAATTTTAAACATAGGACCTTAGTGGATGCTAGCTAGCTAGCTAGGTGTTCTACTACTTGAACTATACATCCCTAGACTTAAATAATTTTGAGATTGATTACATATTGAAATTGGATATATTGAGTTAAATATATCAAAATAAAATTTGACCTTTTGTGCTTTTTGAAATGTGGTTAGTAGGGCATGTAAAATTTTGCATCGTTTGGCTTTCATTTGTCATTTGGATTATATTTTTATAGCAGAGTGCTGCTCTAAAGTTAAGGAATTGAGTTTTCATTAGCAACTCTGAATATGCATATAGTAAACTAATTTTCTCTCATATTTAGCCCCTTCTCCCTAATTTTCACCCTTTGGTTATGGTTATATACAGTTAGTGTTAAAAAAACTCCCAGACCTAAAGATTTATAGTGCGTTTGATGAAGATTAACTGTTAATGAGTGTAGCATCTTTCTTTGTCAGGATCCTTTTTTCTATCATCAGGAAAATAAACACCTATACAAAGCTTTGGGAAGAAACTTCTTCCTGTAGTAGTAGCTGTCAGATATAAGCGATGGCATCTTAAGAAGCAAAAGAAGTATTCCATTTCTCATTGAAGAAGAGCTCTACCTAATAGGATCTCAGGAATCTGAATAAGGCCCTCTAGCTGTGTCCAAATCATTAGAATTACTAGGTTTATTCTACTGCCTTATTCCCTGTAATTCCTTCTGAATTTCAGCTCAGCACACTGCCTCAATTTATACTGAGTGCTCTGTGACGTCACCCTAGGCCAAGGTTTCCAGATTTCCTGAGTTCCTCAAAGGCATCTGTACTGTTTATTGGAACACCGAAACAGACACACGCGCACCCCCCAACACACACAGAGTATTTTGTGTGTGCCTATGCATATGTGTGTTTGCCCGGTTGTGTCCACTAAGTGCTTTCCACACTAAGTGCTTTCCATATAGGTAGAGTCCGAAAGTTATTCTCATTTTATAGGTAAGAAAACAGGTTCAGAAAGGTAGGGATCTTATTCCAGAACAAGTGGCACTGTCCAGACTGGAATCCAGGTCTGGTTATTTCTCATGTCAGTGTCTTTCTTAAAGCTGCTAGACTAATCAAAGCCCCTGGAGGTACATAATACATGCTGTTTACCTGTGATTCACCTTTAGTCATTTAGAAGTTGTTAGTAAAATTGGTAAATTCTAAAGTGATAGCGTGAACAATGCAAACCTAAGAAATTCATAACCCTGAAAGAATATAAGGTATGGAAACACATTTTTGTTATTACTGTTTAATCAAACTTCACAATTTCAGAGTCTTTTTTTAAATTTAGATTTTTATGATGCTGGGTGGCGATTATGCCCATGTCTTCACATTTTAAGGAAGCACTTCACCACTGAACTACATTCCAAGTTAAATCTTGTCTTTTCGAAACATAGTTGTTTGATTTGTTTTGTGTCGAAGATTCTTAATTTTAAAACTAGACTATAATTTCAATTTTTACTAGCTTTGATGGCCTTTGCATCTGTTAACAAGAAATAAGGCCTGTTATCACAATGAATTTCAGTAGAGAGTTAAATCATTTAAATTATGCTCTTTATTTTTGTTTTGTGATAGGGTCCTATTGGTAACCTAAGCTTGGCTGGAACTCACCATATAACCTAGGTTAGACTTGAATTTGAGACAGTTCTTCCACCTTAGATTCCTGAGTGCAGATTATAGTTGTGCAGTTGTGAGCCATTGTACCTGGCTAGTCTTGTTTTGGTTTTGTTTTTTTGTGATTTTTATCTTTTTGAAGCAGAATTTCTCTGTGTAACAGCCCTGGCTGTCCTGAAATTTGCTCTGTAGACTAATTGGCCTCAAACTAGATCCACCTGCCTGCCTCTGATTCCCAAGTGCTGAGATTAAAGGCATGCACCACCACTGTCTGGCTTAAAAAACAAGAAACAATATGGGTCTGTCAGATGGCTGAGCAGGTCAGGGCACTTGCAACCAAGCCTGACAACCTGAGTTCCATCCCTGGGACCTAAATGGTAGGAGGAGAGAACTGACTTCCAAAAGTTGTGACCTTCACACATGCCATGACTGTACATGGCCACACATACATAAATAGATACAATAAACTATCCAGTAAATGCATATTTGGCAAAATACTTTACACAAAAGGCCTTATTTGTAACAATTTTTAAGATTATATATATTATTATATATATAGTGTTCTACCTGCATGTATGCCTGCAGGCCAGAAGAGGGCACTAGATCTCTTTATAGATGGTTGTGAACCACCATGTGGTTGCTGGGAATTGAACTCAGGCCCTCTAGAAGAGCAGCCAGTGCTCTTAACCTCTGAACCCCAACAAAATTGTTAAATTATTGATTAGAACACATTTGTTGATTTCTTTAATATAGTGACATAGCAGGAATGGTGGCTCCTGTAATTCTAGTACTTGGAAGGCTAAGATAGGATTGCCTAAGTTTGAGGCCAGCTTGAGCTACAGTGTATGATCTTGTTTCAAAAAGCCAGAAAATAAATAATAAAACATAGTCTAGTGGCATCTTAACATGTTTTTTTGTTTTGGTGCTACTAGGAGGTAAGTCAGGACCTCACACGTGCTAGGGAAATGTTTTTCCACTTAGCTACAATTTTGAGTTCATATTTTAACATTTTTGAACTGGAGCATCTTCATAAATCATAAATATGCATAAAGTAATACTCAGCATGCTGTTGACCCTTTAGATATTATATTAATATGAATTAGCTTCAAAATTAAATCTTGTGAGGATAGAAAAACAAATTAGTTCTGTTCTGTATTTAGGGTTTTATAGTTTATTTGATTGCCTGTTTATTAAGGAAGCAGACTATATAGATATATTCTCCTTTAAGTAAACCCATCATTCTTATTCCAGACACATTGTTTTATGAACTACCTCATGATATTCAGACTCTATAGTGTGGTTTTTTTTCCCCTTATTGGTTAAGCATAATTCACTGTTTTACTTCAAAACGGGATTTATATAAAAATTAATTTTTTTTCTGGTTAGAACACCCAAGGGCATGTACTTTACCACTGGGCTGTATGATGAGTCCCTACAGTTTTTTAAAGTGCAATGCTAATGTTTTTAGGAAGAAAAGGCCATAATGTGTATCTGTTGTGTGTACAGAATTTAGAATAGTACTTTTTCTATCACTGAGAATATATTTGTACTTAATCAATATTTATTTTGGGACTATGTACTTCTTTGGGCTGGCAAGATGGTTTCATGGGTAAAGGTGCTTGCTGCCAAGCCTGATGACCTGAGTTCAATCCCTGGGACGTACATGGTGGAAGGAGAGTGTTGTCCTCTGATCTTAATCCATACACAATGGCATATACATACCCATATATATGTAATATAATATTTACCACTTTGACAATTTTGATAGCTTAAAATATGTCTTTATTAGTGAAAATTCATGTCAGTGAAAATAATATTTCAGAAAAGCTTTCTAGCACTTTGATATTTTAAGACAGGATCTCATCTAGCCCAGCATGGCTTAACTTTCTTGCCTCCGCTTTCTGAATGATGGGATTACAGGCCTGTGTCATAATGCTCACCTAGAGTTCATGGCTTTAAAAACTATGAAACTAAAAAACTAAAACCTTTAAATTGAGCCTTTAATCCCAGCACTCAGGAGGCAGAGGCAGGCAAATCGCTGAGTTTGAGGACAACTTGGTCTACACAGTTTCAGGATAGCCATTGCTACATAAGACCTTATCTCAAAACAACAGCAATAAATCCCAAAACATCAAGAACCTGCAGTGGTGGCACACTCCTTTAATCTCAGCACTAGGGAGGCACAGGCAGGCAGATCTCTGAGCCTGGTATACAGAGTGAGTTCCAGTACAGCCAGGGATACACAGAGAAACCCTGTCTCAAAACAGAAACAACAAAAAACAAACAATAAAACAACCCCCCCAAAACAAAACCCCCTACATTTTGGTTTCTGGGGAAATAGCTCAAGCATGAGGCTCCAAGTTTGATTCCTAGAACCCATGCAGGAAAAAAAGTCTGCCATGATGTTGCACATTTATAATCTTAGCACAGGGTGTTAGAGTCCTGGTGACCAGCCTAGCTAAATTTGCCAATTTCAGGCCAGTGAGAAATCCTGTCAGAAAAACAGGTGAACACCAGAAGAATGACATCCAAGATTGACCTCTGGTGACCACATGCATATACGCATACACACCCGAAAATAAAAGCTACATTTTAAAACAAGCCTAAAGCATTGTGAAGTCACCTAGGAACTGGTAGAATTCATGGATGAGGGTTTGAATATAGTGGCTGTCAGTGTTCTTCACCAAACACTAATCCTCCACACAGTTTCTCCATCAGCATTCACAGTGGACTGTTAACATAGTTACTGTTCTTAATCTCATGCTTGTGGTATGATATTCTCATTAAATGAAATACAGCCCATGGGTAAAGTGTAGATCCTGTTATTATAGGTCTGCAATCCCTTCATGTATGTTTTTGGAACATGCTGTCTGATCTGATACTTGCTTGAAGTAAAACTTAAATCCAGCAGTCAAACTGTTACTTGTAATTTTAGCACTGTTTAGTCAAAACTTCTTGAAAAGACTTTGTTTATATCTAATTACTTCAGTCAGAGCTAGAATAAGTAGAAATTTCCTTGTAACCCTACAATTTTAGAAATATATGAGAAAAAGTGTTGTGTTTATTGGACAGTAATATTTGGGGTATGTATTTGTATTATATTTGCACGTATTATATGTTTGTGTAGGTAGGTAGGTAGGTAGGGTGTTTGTGGTACATGTAAACAGAGGCTAGAGGAGGATGTTGGAAGTCTTCTCCTGTCACTTTGCACCTTAGTTTTTGAGAGTCTCTCACTAAACCTAAAGCTTGCCATTTTAGCAAAGCTGACTGGCCCCTGAGCTCCTGGAATCTGCTTTTCTCTGACCCCCAATTCTGGCCATGCTGAGCTTTTACCTGGGTGCTGGGGATTTGAATTCAGGTCCCTTGCTTTCATAGCAAGTGCTCTTACCCATGGAGCCATCTACCTAGCCCTGTAAAAATATTTTTAATGAAAGAAAATTAGACATTTGACCAGAATTTCTGGTGAGCTTGAGTTGTGTTGAAAAGTTTAAAATCCTCTTCAGCTATGAAATAGTATTTATGCAGATAGAACACTAAATTGCTTAAATGAACAGTTAACTCATTTGCTCCTTGGAGTGAAAACAAAAATGGGTGGGTTTTCTTTTGGGAGCTAGGCCAGCGTTAAACATACTCTCAGTTACTTTGGTCTCCTTTTTGCTAATCCTTCCTCTCAGGCCCCATAGACTAAGATACCCAGAATTAATGCATATGCAGGTTTTTTTTTTTCTAAAAAAGCAATCCACAGTGTTTTTTAGGCTTTGAAATCTGCTGTGTATACAGAGTACTTTTTTCCCCTACCTCTGACTTGGATTCAGTTCAGGCTTACAGTTTCTTCAAGAATGTCAGAAGCCTAGATGTTGATTGCTGTTAGAACCTTGTGAAAGGCAGTATGTTAGGGGTTAGTTAGTATACAGGAACCTATTGAAAACAGGAATTTGAAAGCTCAATCTTGGGCCAGGCATGGTAGTGCATACATTTAATCCTATCACTCAGGAAACAGAGGCAGGCAGATCTCTATGGGTGCTAGGCCAGCCAGGACAATATGGTAAGAACATGTTTTCAAATAAAAAAAAAAATTTCAGTGTTCCCCTTTTTAGTAAAAAAGATGAAACAAAGTCAAGAGAATAAGGGCCTCTTTGCTAATGTGTAAGAGAAGTAACCCTTTTTAATAAGTTGGGAGAGATAATAGAAAAACAGAAAATTAAAAGGATTAAAGGGAGCTGAACATGTAGAGAGCTTGCCCTAGCGTGGATTCATCTCCATCACTTTGAAAGAAGACTGAATGTTAGTTGGGCAGTGGTGGCACATGCCTTGAATATCAGCACTTGGGAGGAATAAGTAGGTAGACCTCTGTGAGTACGAGGTCATTCTGGTCTACAGAGCGAGTTACAGGACAGTCAGGGCTGTTAACACAGAGAAACCCTGTCTCGAAAAACAACAAAAGAATCAAATGTCAGATTGACTGGAGAAAAGATTAGGAGCAAGAAAGAACAAGGAGAATGTTTAGATTTTAGGCCTTGAAGTATTATTATTTTATTGCGTTTTCATGACAGGGTTTCTCTGTGCAGCCCTGGCCATTCTGGAAATCACTCTGTAGACCATGTTGTCTCAAACTCATTCATTTGCCTTTGTCTCCAAGTTCTGGGTTTAAAGGTGTGTGCCACCTCCTCCAGGCTTGAAGTCTTAATTTTTCAGCTTATTACCTGAAAATGAACCACATTTCCATAAGCACTATTCCATGACTTATTGAGAAATTATTTTTAAAATTAAACATTTTATTTGGCTTGCTTGCTTTACTACATTTATGAATAAAATATATAGTAGAGTATATTTCTGAAAATACAAAGATTCCTCCTGAATTCTAGAACTTACTTGTGTTGCTTAAATAAAAATTATTAACTTTATTTTTATTTCTTAACTTTCAGATCATTTATCTTTAATAATCTGGAAGATTTTATATAGAGAGAGTTTTGAGACAGGGTTTCTCTATAATTTTGGAGCCTGTCCTGGAACTAGCTCTTGTAGACCAGGCTGGCCTCAAACTCATAGAAATCTGCCCGTCTCTGCCTCCCCAGTGCTGGGATTAAAGGCGTGCACCACCACCGCCCAGCTCAGTTATTCAAATATTAAGAACTATTTAAAATAATTTCCTACCTTTACCATTTCTGACAGTGCTCTGTCATACTGAAATTGTAAGAAAATTAAGCTTTCTAAACACATTTAGTTTGAATTTTTATAAGTAATCTAGAGATGGCTTAAAGCATGCTGGAACATGTGTACCCTCAAATGTTAACACTACCATTTTAAGTAAGAGATTGGAGCATCAGCATAAAGTCCTGAAACCAATCCCTCTCTGATAACCAAGAGCTGAGTAATCACAGTATTACTACCAAAAGGATGGCAGCTAGTCTAAACTTATTTTTTATCACCTTATTTTTTAACAAAGGGGTTAACAAAATGCATTTTGAATGTAGCTTTTTATTTTACATAAATCAGTATAAGCTTTAGTTCTGATGATGAATATTTTCTGCTTCTGAGGATAAAGCTCAGGGCCTTATGAATGCTAGGCTAAGACTTTACCATTGAACCACACCCATATCTTCCAAGCATGATTCCATAAAGACTTTGACATGGTAGTTTTCTAATATAACACATGAAGACTGCCCCACATTTTACTGACAACCAAAACTTTTATCAAATGAGCCAGGTGTAGTGCCACTTTCTAGCACCTGGGAAGCTGTGGTACAATAATTTCTGACAAGTTCAAAACCAGCCTAAGCTACATAGTGAGTTCCAAGCCAGCCAAGGTTACATAGTATGACCTGTCTCATCGCCAACCACCACCAAAAACCCAAAATTAACCAGAATGCAGCTGTGGTTTCTAAAAGTAAGGATTTGTTTTAGCACAAGCCCCATGATAGTACTTTGTTTTTAGGTATTTCTCTTGAGAAGATTGGATCATGGTAGAGAAGTGAGAATGAAACTTAAAACCAAGATACAAGCTTACACCCATCATTCTGAAGCCTAAGTTAGCATTTTTGGATGTAGGAAGAGTCAGAAGTGTCTGCTCATGCAACTAGTGTTTCCTGTAAGGAAGCAGTATCTAAACAGGAAGCAGTATCTAAAGGAATGTGGCTCAGAGTCTCGCACTGAAGGAAATATTAATATAGAAGATTCTCTCTGGTTTATTGGAAATATATTTGACATTAAAAATTATTTCATGACTGAAGTTAGTATAGTTCAGTAAAAGAACTTGCCTAGCGAGTGTGGCCTTGAGTTTGATCACTAGGACTATTCAAAACACGGAACAGCTTATAGTATCTTTGTTGCTTAAAAACCTAATTTTTAGACTGTAGCTAGCTTTAGTAGATACTTAAAATTATAGATTTTGAGTTAAATCTAGTAGATTGTAGGGAAATGCCTGTTAATATTACAAGTTCATTTTACTTCTCAAAATTTAAAGTAGTATGAATAAATTACCTTTAAAATTTGCTTATTTAAGCCTGGCAATGGTGGTGCACACCTTTAATCCCAGCAGTCAGGAGGCAGAGGCAGGCATATCTCTTGAGATTGAGACAAGCCTGATCTATAAAGTGAGACTATATAGTGAAACCCTGTCTGGAAAAACAAAACAAAACAAAAAATGCTTGTTTAGCAAATGGATTGTATAACATTTTGAGAAACAATTTTTGCTCTGTTCTAGTTGCTGTTTTTAACATCTTTAAGGAACCACTGTTAGAATTAATCCTATGTCATATTTCTTCCTTCCCTAACTGTATGCATATATGTGTGCACACAATTAAATTAAATTGAAAAGGTTTGAGGAAGAAATGGCCAACTAATAATTCAGACCTCTGTTTTTAAGAGATGATATGTATGTCCTAGGATTTTATTGTAAAACAAAATGCCACTTTTATAACAAAATTCTTAATGTATGAAAGCAGGAAAAGTGATCATCTTTCCAAGTGTTAAAACAAGACAGCTTTTTATATTTATGAAAGGAGAAGGAAAGTAATTCAAAATATGGATATGTCATTCTATATTTGTCTTTTGAGAGCACCTGATATACAGATGGCTAAGCTGTTACATGAAGGATGGATGATGTGAGAAATGCCTTTTTTATGAAAAGATGAGTCACATTTGTTTTTGAGTAGCTCTCTTCATGAGTACACTTTGAAGGATTTCTTTCATATGGTTTTACCACCATGCTTTTTTAAAAGTAGAGTGCATGTGTGTGTATAAAATCCCTTAGCCCAAGATTTAGTAGAGGCATTAGTTCTACCTCCACAATGAAATAGGTAATTGGTTGTGCTTGTTGATACTGTGCAATTTTAGAAAAGACATAGCAGTAAGAAGCTTCAGGAAAAGAGCAAAGCAGATCTAGAACTTGCTTTGGCCAAAAGCAATTTTAATTAAATTTCTTTGGTTGGAAGATCTTTGAATTAGCTGTTTCAAAAGGCATAAATTCCATTACTGGAGACTTAGGGGTAGAATAGTTTGATTGGGCTTGAACATAGAATTGAAGTAAATTTTGTAAGCTCTTTAGAATCCGGGTTTCAAAAGAGCACAATAGAATGTATGGGGAAAAGGACAAAGAAACTAGAAGATTAGGTAGAAAATACAAGACTGGAAAATGATTCCCAAAGCAGGTAAGCTGGGCCAATTTGATGAGATCTGTAAGAACCAGTGTTAGAATGTGGAAGGGGATGTCAGGTCATCTAGCCTAGTCTTCTGAGTCACTGGAATCCCTGTTTACTGTTCCTGCTGGTAGTCACTACCTCTAGTATCAAAGGGCTTGTTGACTCCAGAGATCCAGTTGTCTTGATTTGGGGCAAATTAGGTACCTTTTAAAACTGATTATTACAAAAAAGGCTATGACCCTTGTAAAAAAATATATATTCTGACCCATATAGAATCAAATTGGGATAGACTTCAGGAACTTGCTGGTAATTGTGTATTGAACACATATGTGGATCCCCCATATGTGCTTCCAACTATAAAATATTTGATTTTTATTTAAGAATATATATACTGTTCTTTGGTTTTCCTCATTTAACATTTTGAATATCTGTCAGTACATTTTGGGTTCATTTCACGTCATACACAATCATTAAAATGATGGCATATACCATAGTTCATTCAACTAATTATTTTTTCTTTGATATAGGGTCTCTGGTTGGCCTGTAACTCACAGAGATCCATCTACTCTGTCCCCCAAGTGCTGGGATTAAAGGTGTGTGCCACCATAGCCCAGCAATTTATTTTTTGAAACAGTCTTTTCTCATTTTACATACCAGTCCCAGTTCCCACTCCTTCCCCTTCTCCTGCCCCCCCCATCCACTTTGGGACCCATTTTTAAAATGGAAATTACCCCTTTTTACTTATAAATATGATACATGATAAAGAACCAAAAATATTTGTGAAATTCCAGAGGGAATCACTACTAATGTAAGTAAGCTTATATAAAAATGTATTTAGTTGGTATAGTGCCAGGGTACTGTCTTTCTTCAGAAAAATGTACAGAACATACTGTGAGGGTTTGGGATATAGCTCAGTTGGTAAGGATGCTTGCCTGGCATTCAAGACCTGAGTTCAGTAATCAGTACCAATAAAATAACTGACTGATCCAGGTGATGGTGGTGCACACCTTTAATCCCAGCAGTTCGGAGGCAGAGGCAGGTGGATCTCTGAGTTCAAGGCCAGCCTGGATGGTCTACAGAGTGAGTTCCAGGAATGCCAAGATTACACAGGGAAACCTATCTTGAAAAACAAACAAAAATAATAATAAAATAAAAATAAATGACTGGATATTCTGGAGGCATCTTTCCATGTTAATAATCAATGATATTATCCTTAGTTTCTGAACCATTATCCATTATTTCTCATAAGAGATTGAAGCTTTTTAAATATGTGAACTAAAATGATAAAGGATTGGGTCTTTTTCATATTTTTCTTTATTGCAGTCATCTGTTCATAGTTTTTATTTGCTGAATTCTTCTACACTTGTTTTAATAGAAAGAATTGAGCTGGATTTGTAATCATTGTCATCCCAGTAACTGATTTTTTTATTTCGAGACAGACTTTCAGGTATCCCAGGCTGCTTAAAATTTACTATGTAGTCAGAGATGGTCTTGCAGTTCTGCTCCCCATGTCTGTTTTCCAAGTGCTAAAATTATAAGCATGCACCAACACACCAGGCTTTCTTTTCTTTGAGATGCGTCATTAGGTCCAATCCCTTGCTAGGATTTTTATCTTTCTGGTTTTTTGATATAGGGTTTCTTTTTGTAGCTTTGGCTGTTGGGGAACTCACTCTGTAGACAAGGCTGACCTTGAACTCACACAGAGATCCACCTGCCTCTGCCTCCCTAGCACTGGGATTAAAAATGTGCACCACCACCAGCAGCTGGTTACTAGGTTTTTTATTAATGAACATATTATTAAAAAAATTTTCTGTCCCGGAAGGGGGAGGAAAGGAGGGGAGCAGAGAAAAATGTATAGTTCAATTAAAAAAAAGCCATGTAAAGATGGAATATACACACAAAAAAATTCTATTCCAGCACTTGGGATGCAGAGGCAGGTGGATCTCTGTGAGTTTGAGGACAGCCTGGTCTACAGAGTGAGTTCCAGGACAGCTATGGCTACACAGAGAAACCCCGTTTTGACAAAAACAAATTCTTTTTTTCTAAAGCAGAATGGAAGCTGTATTCCCAACATACTAAAAATAATATGAACTTTAGAGTAAAATTGTCTTCAGATCCTGGATCTACCAGTTTAGTTATGTGAATAACTTGAGTGACTAAGTCACGTAATATCCTAAGCCTCAGTTTTCTTAGCAGAAAATCAGGGATTGTTACTGTTCTCTTGTTCTTTTAACAAGATCTACACATATGAAGTGCCCAACACGGCTCTTGTTTACCATCTTCTGGAGTTAGACAAGACATTTTGCCTTTGCCAGTCTAGTGAAGCCCATGGAGGGGGAACCTCCATATCAAAGTGATGTTCTTATTTGCATAAATGAAATGCCTGGAGTTACAAAGGACAACAATTATATTGAATACAGTTAAAACATTTAACTTTGATAGCTTATTATATCCCATATCTTTTTGGACTTACCTGGGAGAATTCATGACAGGATGGATTAATGAAAGACACCTAAGAAGAGAAGCGAGAACGCTCATATACCTGCTTTTGACTTTTCTTGAGCTATCATTTTGGATTTCCAACAGGCTCCTAGATATTTCCTCCTTCAGCACCCTGCCAGCAATTTTCCTGCCAGGGAAATGAATACCTCTCCCAAAGCCTAGCTGCTTTTCTCATATCTATAATCCACCACTCATGTAATATCTTAAGTTTAAGTCCACAAATCACATTGAAGTTCTCATTTTCCTACTGTCAAATTAAACATGGTCATTTGTAGAATTGTTTACATTGCTGAAGAAGGCACCCAGGTCCTTGACACATGGTAGGCAAGTACTCTACTACATTTCTAGCCCTCATCTTAGAATAGTGAATCCTTGTTATTGAAAATGGAATGTTTTTTCTCCTGCTGATTTCCAACATCCTCTTTTACAAAGTATTTTTTGGCTAATTTAGGTGGATGGATATATATATATATATATTTTTTTCCTAGACAGGGTTTCTCTGTGTAACAGCCCTAGCTGTCCTGGAACTCGCTCTGTAGACCAGGCTGGTCTTGAACTCACAGAGATCCTCCTGCCTCTGCTTACTAAATGCTGGGATTAAAGGCATGTACCACCATGGCCTGGCTGATACGTTCTTCCACCTATATCTAAAGTGCTACTATACAGAGATGTGCTGTACTACCTCATACCTGTCAACTTGGCCAGTTTATGTATGCTTTAATTTTTATAAATATTATGCTTTAATTTTTATAAATATATCCTAGTTCTTTGAGGAAATAAATCATTTCTTGTTTTTTTCTGAGAGAAGGTTTCTCTGTAGCTTTGGAGCCTGTTCTGGAACTTGCTTTGTAGACCAGGCTGGCCTCGAACTCACAGAGATCCACTTGCCTCTACCTCCTGAGTGCTGGGATTAAAGGCGTGCACCATCACTGCCTGGCATAAACTACTTCTTACACTTTCTATCTCCCAGTAGTGCTTAGTATAGCTCTTAAAAGTACTTCCTAAGATCTTGATAGTAGTCATGTTAAAGTAGTTCTACTTCCAAAAACAAAGGAAATGTTGACCTATTTTCTGCTGGTTTGATACTTATAGGATTTGTTGATGTCATACTAAATCTTCATGTCAGAAACCTTCTGGGAATTGTGTATGTATATAAAATTTTCACTAACTACCATAGCTCTCCAAATGACGCACATGAGGTTGTTTTATGGTATGTAATATCATTGGTTAAGAAAACTACAGATGAGATCTTTTTCTAATATGAAGCCCTGTTTATGACCTGATCACCACTTGTAGCCTAGGGCCTAACATATAATAGTGTCTGATAATAGACTTTTTCATAAGTCCTATTCTGTTTAAAAGTTAACTTATTCCTTAAAAAGAGATTGTTTATTTTTAAAGACTTGGGGGAACATATATATGTAATTATAAATGCAAGTTACAGAAACAAATAAAATGAAAAAAGCTTTGTAGAAAACAAAGTAATTTTTCCAGGAAAAACAGTTTAGCAAAGGAGTCTTAAAAATATCTTGATCATAGTAGGCATTGATAGTTTGTTTAACATTTATGCCTTATCTTTTGGTTAAATTCTTTTACTTATATTCCTAGGTTAAAACATCAGAATTTTATAGATACTCTCGACAGCTGCGCTATGAAGTTGACCAAGCATTGAATTACTTCCAGAACATTCACCAGCAGCCCTTGTTAGACATGAAATCAAGCCGTATTCGTTCTGCCAAACCTCAGACTACAGTATTCCGAGGAATGATTGGACATAGCATGGTTAATAGTAAAATACTTCTTCTAAAGAAACCAAGAGTCTGGTGGGAACTGGAGGGCCCCCAAGTACCTCTGAGGCCAGACTGCCTTGCTATTGTCAATAATTTTGTATTCCTGTTAGGTGGAGAAGAACTGGGCCCAGATGGCGAATTCCATGCATCTTCAAAAGTGTTCAGGTATGATCCAAGACAGAATTCTTGGCTGCGCATGGCAGACATGTCTGTACCCCGTTCAGAATTTGCTGTTGGTGTTATTGGGAAATTTATTTATGCTGTAGCAGGCAGAACAAGAGATGAGACTTTCTACTCGACAGAAAGATATGATATCATTAATGATAAATGGGAATTTGTAGATCCTTATCCAGTTAACAAATATGGACATGAGGGGACAGTACTCAATAACAAATTGTTTATCACTGGAGGAATCACTTCATCTTCCACATCTAAACAAGTGTGTGTGTTTGATCCCAGTAAAGAAGGGACCATAGAACAGCGGACCAGGAGAACTCAAGTAGTCACCAATTGCTGGGAAAATAAGAGCAAGATGAATTATGCCAGATGCTTTCACAAGATGATATCTTATAATGGCAAGCTTTATGTCTTCGGTGGTGTCTGTGTGATCTTGAGGGCCTCTTTTGAATCTCAGGGCTGCCCTTCCACAGAGGTGTACAACCCAGATACTGATCAGTGGACCATCTTGGCATCCATGCCCATTGGTAGAAGTGGCCATGGTGTGACTGTGCTGGACAAACAAATAATGGTCCTTGGAGGGCTTTGTTACAATGGTCATTACAGTGATTCCATTCTCACCTTTGACCCAGATGAAAATAAGTGGAAGGAAGACGAGTACCCTCGAATGCCCTGCAAGCTGGATGGTTTACAAGTGTGCAACCTACATTTTCCGGACTATGTACTGGATGAGGTTAGGCGTTGCAACTGATGTCATCTTTCTCCCTAAAAATAAAAAAAGGCAAATAAAGCATTTGTAATAAAGTAGTTTAAAAGCATAAAGAAAAACCTCACCAGTTTTACTATCAAAGCCATTGGTCTAATATTGTAAGTTTTCATTCTGTGCTAGCATCTTTCTTTTCCTTTCAGTGGCCTCAAACTCATGCAATAAGTTCATTTGAAGCGCTAGCTCTTGAAACTACTTCCAAAAGCAGTTTATACTGCTCCACTTACCTGGGAAGTTGATTTTTCTGCTTTAAACATTTCTTTCAGATGTTAGTGTAGGATTTGTGCATCTTCTAAGAGAAGACCCAGTAAGTGTCACTGGATGTGATTTCAGTCCCTCTCTATCTGAACTCTTTTTAGACATTGTTTTAGTCTGCTATATGTTTTGGTTTATTATTTAAAAGTTTAAAACTCTTGACCTTTTTGCATGGCTTTTGCTGAAAATGCAAAAATTTAAATTTTCTACAAAAGTTTTTTATATCAGAACACTATTTCTAAGCTGCCTTCTCTTATCTGCATTGTGTTAGTGAAAGCATATCCATACTCACGTACATCCTATAAATATATAAGGCACATCCCTTTTATGTGTGATTAGGATTCTATATTTTTAAGCTAGTGCACTTGCACACACAGTTCGCCATACTTGTTGAAATTTAGATGTAATGTCGTTACTGTATTAATGTTTTTAGAAAGTTAAAATAACTGGAGTCCTCATTCAGTATCAAAGTAGTCTATCTTAAGTCCATACTAGTTCAGTAAAAATTGAACTCATATTTCTGAAACATGTATGGATTAAAAAAACTTTTACATTTTGTTTCCAAAACTAAACATTAATATTTCATATTAATGTATGTTTTTTCTTGTTTGAAAATGTTTTTCTTTGCAGTCTGTTTAATCTTGGTTACCCTGTTTTAGTGAGAATCAGAGTGCTCTGTGTCAAGCTTTCACCCTGCAGTGTGCAAGCACTTTTAAAGAAAAGTCAGGTAATACCAGACTTCTAAGCAAAAGCCTCGTGAAAGTAAGTGCAACTCCCATAGTTTCTATTCAGTAAGGCTGCTGCAGGTGGTGAATGTGGGGCAGCAACTCTTACACAGTTTGAGCTCAGTTTCGAGTGAGAGGTGAGAAATAGTTATGATGTTACTGGTTATATCTGCTTGATCACTTTGTACAAAAAATGCAGTGGCATTAGAGAGAGATGTCAACCCTCAGCGTCTTTTTAGTTTCTGGAAGCTACTAGCATGAAGGATAGTCACCAGAAAGTTTGAAATGAATCTTGAATAGTTGTTTTAATGGCATTTATAATAAATAGTTTAGGATTAACTGCACATTTCAACTCTTCAAATGCGAAGGAAGAAAGTATAGCTGACGAAATTAAGAGTGGTCCGTGTGAGTGGATCATTCAAATTGATGCCATTTTCTCATGAGCAGTCTGTATCTGATTAAATCTTACACTGGCATAGCCTGCCAGATCTGTGGATTTTGGTGCAATATTGCAATGCCTTCTATATGGCTGCTGTTGTATAAATTTTTCTAGTTACTTTGTTTTGTTTTTATTTTTGCTGCTGGCACCATTAAACATAAAATGGAAGTGTGAAGTCATGGAAATGTGAAGATTTTGGTTTTTTCTCCCCCTCCCCCCATGCTGCGATTCATAGTGTGAATAAGGCCTGATTTTTTCAAAACTGTAAAGCCAGGTGTTTGAGTTTTAGAAAGTGTCAGGTACACTTTCTAAAAAAAACTTTTTTTTTCTTTCAGGAATCAGAATAGTGGCTTCTTTTGTATGTGATCCTCCCATTTTTATTAGGTGGCCTTTCATTTATTTCTGATTTCTGGAAATAAAATTGATATTTGAGTTTCCCTTAGAATGTGGTTAAAGGGTTTTTTTTTTGTTTTAAAAATAAGTTTAATTATTTTGCTTTTTGAAACTATAGGTTAGCCATCTATTTTTTCTAATATACTTAGAAGTTTATTTGTGTCTCTTTAAAGACAATGTCTTCATTATTTTTCTTGATATTTTTTGTTGGAAATGACCAAGAAGAGGATATCAGACAGGGTACCCTATCACTCCAGCAGCAGTTCTCTTTAATTGCTTTGATACAGCTTCATAGTCCTGTGTAGATCAACATCTTTGTAAACAATTGAATGGTCTTGGTCTTCCATTTGGAATATACAAGGCCAAGTCAACGATTGTTTCAGAAAATTCATGCTATCTTAACTTGAACTAATTCTGGGTTCAGCTTCATGTAAGTCATGTCTGACTATAATCTTAGTAGTAATCAGTTTTGAGCTTTAAGACTAGTTGCTATTGCTTGGGTTCTGAATGTATGAGGAAATCGTAGTTCTAATTTAGATTATAAATCCACAAATAACTTACATTCCCTTTTAAAATTATGGTTTAATAGCTGCAAGAGATTTATTTTTGTTATACTAAAGTATGGAAAATTTTTCATAGAATTTTTTCAAGCTTTTCTGTGCTTCATTTGGAACCACTTTGTCTATATGCATTGTATATGAACAAGACTGTCATTTTGAAAAACTCAGTAAGTGGTTTGAAACTATATGGTTTAACTGTTAGGATCTTTAAATGTGTCATCTTCCACTTTACATTTTAAATGGTAGATGTCACAAGAAATAGTACATTTTCTTTAATTGCCTTTTAGTTAGCACCACTTATTTTCTTACATGTCTTTGACCTTCTAAGTTTTGATGTTAAAGAAAATCTTTGCACTACAGCCTTTTCATAGAATACAAGATTCTCATGTTGAAGGTTTTGTATTGGAAGAAATGCTACTGGTTTCTAAAAGGCAAAGCATTATAGAATGATTAACTTTCTTTGATAGCTTTTTCTGTGTCCTCCTCATTGCTCTTATGTATGAGTGTTACTCTTAATTGTGAAATACTTACTGAGCCCTTCTCGTATCTTTTTTAAAGCAGCACCTTTGGACACCTCATTCTGGGAAGCTTGCTTGAGTCACAATAAAGGACACACACACTTGTGTGGGGAAGAAGTGGTAAAATGGAGAGTTTTGTCTTAATTACATGAAACTAAGCTTTAAAATATTTTATAACAAATTATTTGAGCTGCATAATCTAAACATGTCAAACGTTTTGTGGGACTATTTTTATATATGTATATGTGGGTGTAGGTCATAACATTTCAGTTTATAATATAAATTGTTATTTCAGTTTATAAGCTATCTCTCAAAATAGACTAGCTCTTTTGAGAATACATAATTTAAAAGTTTTAGACTGAAGTAAACAACATAGACAATAGTGTAAATTAGAAATGTTTGAGGGCTATATGGCAGTGGAACTGCTGGTGCCAGTTTTCTTGTTTGCCTACCATGTTTTCAGTTTGGTTTTTTTTTTTTTTTGTATTCTGAACATTTTTGAGAGACCATCCATTTGTTTAATTGCATTTAGTGTCGGTTTGGGAATAAATATCTTCTAAAAAGAGATTTATCTTAAAAATTAAAGTCCTGAAAAATTAGTTTATTGAGAGTTTATTACTTCAGATACCCCATAGGCATGAACTGGAATAGATAATTCATGGAAATCCTTTTACTATATCAGTATAGCTCCCAATATTATGTGAATAACATTGAGAATGCCATTAGCTTTGTTCCCTCTGAAAATTCTTGGGTTTTCTTTTCACTTCTTTGGGAACAACTGCATTAAAAGTTACTAATCAGTATATCAGTAAGGATTGGGTGTTTGCTTTCTGAAGGAATCTTCCTAAGAGGTGATCAGAAAGGTTCTTTTCTACCTAACTTGTTATGCCCTATACTCTTGGGCATAATTTGTCTATAGAAAAATATTTTGACCTTTAGGTACCTTTGGAGCCAGTAGTCAAATAATCCTAGGGCCGATATTAAAATCTTAGGATAATTTAAGGTTTGCCTTTTATACCTGTTTTGAAAGCCTTTACATTTTTTGTCAGATAATTTTTCCCAAGCCGTGGATATAATCTATTCAACATGTTTATGCTATCCATTCTGTTTTTAAATTGAAAAAAAAGTTAAAAGTGTTTATGAAGAAAAGTTTAAATAAAATATTTTTAATCTTTAAAAGTATGTCTTTATCTGATTATTTAGCGTTTTATTTAATCCTTCACATTCAAGTCATTAATAACTTAATAAATAGTATACTTTGTTATTCTTCAACATGCCAAGAAAAGTGTGATTTCTACCAATGTTTTCAGCAGAAGATTCAAATGAGAACATTAGAGTGAGATGATTTATATTCTTATATTCAATAGAAATGATATAACAAAGCCAAATAATTAAAGGTCCACTAACAAGACTTTTTTAGTTTTCAGAATAGAAATACAAGAACTGAGAAAAGGCATGTGATCCTCAACTTTTTGGTGAGCTTTATGTTTTCTCTGACATTTCTTTCATTGTTCTTTTTAAAAATAATTTATTTATTTTATATACATTGGTGCTTTGCCTGCAAATATGTCTGTATGAGGGAATCAGATCCCCCAGAAGAGGAGTTATAGACAGTGGTGAGCTGCCATATGGGTGCTGGAAATTGCACCCAGGTCCTCTGGAAGAACAGCTAGTGTTCTTAGCCGCTGAGCCATCTCTCCAGCCTCTTTCATTGTTCTTAAAGGTATTCCTTCACTTAGAAAATAGGCAGAAAGTAGTCTTAGGTTCGTGTTCATGCACACACATGTGCCTTTCACGTGAACTCCTAAGAAACCTCAGCAGGATTCCAAAGGACCTGACTTACTCATATCATTTTCTAGCTTTTCTGTTCACCACTTCCTGCACTTTGTTCCAATGGCTTCTTACATTCTGTTTTATCTTTCAGTGTATTCATGTCCAGCTTCAAATTGTCTTTCTCTTTTCTTGTCAGTCCACTTAATTTATGAAGCTCAACTGAAATGCTTCTGTGATGGTTGAAGGAGATGTCCCCCAATAATCTCGGGCATTTGAATACGTGGTTCCAAGGGGAGGCTTGGATGTGTGGTCTTGTTGGAGGAAGTGTGTCGGTGGTGGCAGGCTTTTGAGATTTCAAAAGACTTGCCGTTTTGAGTGAGCTTTCTGATTCCTGCTTGTAGATAGAAATGTAAGCCCTTAGCTCTTGGCTTCTGCTCCACCCACATGCCTGTTACTTCTGCTCTGCCATCATGGACTCTAATCCTCTGCTACTGTAAGCTTAAACTCTCATGATTTTCTTCAGTCATGGTATTTTATCATGACAATAGAAAAATAATACACCTCCCCTTTGAAACTTGTTGCCTCTTCTACATTCCACTCATTTGTAGCTCTTGATTTCATTCATTTTGCACAACAGCATAGTACAGAATTCTTTCTCCGTGCCTAGATCATAGTCTCCTTGGATATAAATACCATATCTTACTGCCTTGAATAGAAAGACCCTCAGGACTAGCCTGTGCTATGTTCATAGTAAACCCGGAGCTCAAAGTGTTCATTGCAGCATGGCAGGTTCCATTGTAGGTTACAGGCAAGTGATATAGGGAGCTAGATGAGTAAGAGGTAACAGTTTCTGGGCATGTAGCTCGGCTTTCTTTATGTACACACTTCCTACATAATCTTAGCCACACCTATAGCTTCCTTTCAAACTTTAGTTCTGTCACCTGGCAAATTCACATTTCTCAACTTAGGGTTCCAGCCAGCTCCTAAACATTCCTCATGTGTTTCATTGGCATAGTAAAATGAGCACGTTTATCTCCTGTATTACTTTTTTATTGCTGTGATAAAATACCATGACCAAAGACAACTTAAGTTATTTTGCCTTATGGCTCAAGAAGGATGAGAGTCCATGACAGTAAGCAGGGTCATGGTGGTAGGAGCAGGAAGCAGAGAGCTCATATCTTCAAATGTAAGCATGAAGTAGAAGAGAGCAGGTTAGAAGTAGGATAGGCTTTTTACTCTAAAGCCCACCCCAGGAACAGAATTCCTCCAGCAAGGCCATATCTCTTAAACCTCCCCAAACAGCACCACCAACTGATAACCAGGTGTTCAAATGCCTGAGATTGGGGGACATTTATTTTTCTAAGTACTGCATTCCTTTCCATATCTGGCCACAATTTTGCCTGGATTATGTATGTGACTCTGTCATTGCCTGTGGTAGCTCAAGGCAGAAATCTGCATTGTCCTTACCCAACATGTGAGTTCTCTTACCAATCTCCAGATTTTTTTTAGACAGTCTTACTGTGTGTCCTAGGCTGACCTTGAATGCTGGGCAATCCTACCTCAGCCTTCCTTGTGCAGGGAATACGGGTCTGACATCACACTGGTCTTTTGCCACTTTAAACTCTCAGCCATATTCTTAAGCTTGCTTGGTTCAGGCTCTCATGGTTCCTATTAGACTTCCTGAATTGTCTTTCTGATCAGCTTCCATATTCTTTTATACACAGCTGCCAGAGAGAGCTCTCTAAAGGTAAATCTGCTCCTGAGATAGAACATTCTTCAATAAGAATAAGAACTTTCATCTTGAGAGTAAGGTCCCAAATCATTAGTGTGCCATGTAAAACCTTTTTCTGACCTGCCCTCCCTATTGGGGGTGGAACCCTGCACTTACTAGACAACAACTCTACTACTGAGCTGTACTCCCAACTCCCTGTTCAGTGTCTTATATCCTGTACTATATAACTATGCAAACCACATGGCTTTCTGAATAGGCTATGTTTTTTTTCAAGCCTCATTGCCTTTCTACCCACACCCCACACCCTATCCTCTCTTGGCTCACCCTTTCTTGGCCTTCATAAACCAGTCTTGGTAACAAACATTTTCTCGTTGTTTTAAAACTTCTACCCTTCAGTCTTCTAATAGCACCTTGTGTATACTTAGGCCTCACCTTTTCTGATATGTGAGGATAACTCCCTTCCCCATTATACCCCTAACTGTACAATAAGGGCAGATACTGTCTTTTTTGTCTTCCAAGAATCTTAGTATCTGGCACATGGTAAATTTCAATAAAAATAGAACCCAGAAAATTGGAGAAGTACCAACAAAATGCTCCCTTTGAGGAGGGAGAGTTGCATTAGAGAGCTTGTCTGTCGAGATTGACTTCCCTGAGGACATCCATTCATTTCTCCTACCACTGTTCTCATGTCTGGAAAGTTGATGTGTGCACACTTATCACAGTTGTCAACAAATACTTCCTGGATATCTCGGGATTCCTGATTCAGGCTGAAAATACCAAGTAAAACAGACCTAAAAGGTGCTTGGCAGAACATCAGTCTCACAAAATGTGGGGTAAGAAAGTGTTCACTGGTCTCAGTACTACTGGGAAACAGCACATACCATTCCTCTTTCTTAGAGAAATTATCAGATTTAGCATTTTAATTATTAAAGGCTCTGAGAAGTTTGCTCTACTCATTCTGATTTATGTTTATAGCCATATAAACTAAATGTTTGATCACAGAATATTTTTTAATTTTTTAAAAAAGAAAACAAACTTTTTTCATTTTACATACCAGTACCACTTCCACTCCCTCCTCTCCTCCCATTCCCTTCACCTTCCCCAGAATATTCTTAAAAGTCTAGCTAAGAGACTGGAATCATGACTTGGTGCTTCAGAGCACTTTTTCTTGCATAGGACTTGGGTTTGATTTCCAGCACCCACATGGTGGCTCACAATCATCCATAACTCCAGTTTTAGGTTACACATGATACACAGACAGATGCAAGAAAAATTCTCATAAATTCTTTAAAATTTTTTCTTAGCTACAGAGTTATGAAGACAATGAACGTAATATCTAGTGTAGGCACTCTGGGTTTCAAAATAGGACTACCCTCTGCAGGCCCAGTCAGATTCTACATTATGACACCAATATTTGGCCAAGATGACACCACTTTGAGGGTTTCACTTCACAAGGAGGGTCCCACTTTCTCCCTTTAGGAGAAGAATTTGTATAATTTGTACAACTTAAAAGGAGTAGGACTTCAGAGCAGCCAAAGCTCAGCTAATCCTCTTCCCCAAAAGCTGCTACAATGGATGTGTCAAAAATTTAAGTTCACCCCTTGTAAAATTTTATTAGAAGCAATTTCCTCTGCGTTTAAATTTCTTTGAAAATATTTTTAATGACTGCTTGGTGTTCTGAAATATATACTGCAATTTATCTGACCTTGTCCCTAGTAGTACAAACTACATTTTAAAGTTCTTTGTTTCAAGATTGGTAAGATAGTTCAGTGGAAAATGCTTGCTGCCCCAAGTTTGACAACCTAAGTTTGATCCCTGGATCCCACATGGTGGAAAGAACTAATTATACAAGTTATCCTTTGACCTTTGCAGGTGTAGCATGATAGGTGTACCATGGCACATGCACACCCCCACACGAATGTCATAAATTTAAAGTTATTTTGATTTGTGTCTATACTATAGCATCCAAACTTCTGGGTATTTCCCTAAAGTAGTTTTCTGAAAATGGAATTTAAAGCATACTACTCTATGTACTTAATTTTGCGGTGCTGGGGATCAAACTCAGGGCCTTACGCATACCAAATAAGAGTTCTATCACTGAGCCATATCTTCATGGCCCCGAATGAACTCAAAGTCCCTTACAAATAATTGCTGGATTTGGCTCCAGAAAATTGTGGAGTATTATACCTATATTAGTACCTATATTGCATATGACCTGATTGCTATATCCTCACTGATACTGAGTACTGTACTTCAAAAAGAAATAATTGGATACCAATAGATGAAATTTATATTTTAATTCTAATTCTAGTTCCACTCCCCTCCTCTCCTTCCACCTCTCTTTTGAAATAGGGTCTCTCTATGTAGACCTGGATGACCTAAAATTCATAGAGATCTGCCTGCCTCTGTGTCCTGAGTGCTGAGATTAAAGGAATGACATCAGGTTCAGGGAAAGGGCAAATGATCTCAGGCCTGTGATCTCAGTTACTTGACAAGCTGAGACAGGAGGACTGCATGTTCAAGGCCTGCCTGGGCAATTTAGTGAGATCCTGTCTGAAAACACAAAAGGGACTGGGGATGTAGCTCAGTGATAAAGCACTTGCCTAACATGAGCAAGGACTTAGGCTCAGTTCCCATTAAAACACCTGCCACCACAACCCAAGTAAGATCCATTTTGCTAATGAGGGTGTGTGTGTAAGCAACAACAAAATAAATCACTGAAAATAAAAAGTGCTAGAAGAAGAAGCAGCCTGCTGTGGGAGCTCGGGGATTTTAATGCTATTGAAGAAAATGAGGACCAGTTTCATGGAAGAATTGACTCTGTCCTTGGTCATGCGGGACTGACTTTCACTAGGTCATGCAGATTAAGTGGTATTTATCAACAGGGAAGATGGAAAAAAGGGCTGCCAAGGGAGGAAGACAAAAATGCATTGGGAGGTCACACAAGGCAGAATGCTCTGACTGAGGCATATACCCCCAACTCTAGCCTTCTTTATCCTGCTTGGTGAACATTTCAGACTTTGACTCTGATGTATTCTACTGCTGGCAGAAACAACATGAAACAGTGCCTAGCAAAATTTGTTCTGAGTGAAAAATATGCCTGGGCTCATTTTAACTCAAGTGTTTAAGAATTTAAAAACAAGCCAGGTGATGGTGGCACAAACCTTTAATCCCAGCGCTCGGGAAGTAGAGACAGGCGGATCTCTGTGAGTTTGAGGCCAGCCTGGTCTACAAGACCTAGTTCTAGGACAGGCTTCAAAGCTACAGATAAACCCTGTCTTGAAAAACCAAAAGAGAAAAAAAATTAAAAACAAATGACAATGGAAAACATTGGAGTTGATCAAATCAATACTAGAAAACTGATAGTGCAAGTATATAGACAAGATACATTGTAAATGTATAAAATTTTCAAATAAAAAATTAAAATAGACAGTGGCAAAAACTATACAATTGCATTTCTAATCTTAGTTTGGACTTCCTTGAAAAGGGATTTAAAGTATGGTTAATTGGAGAGACAATTCCAGGAAGCAGAGGTTGGAGGGTGGGACAGGAGATGGTTCCACCATTAGGAGAGCTTGCTTCCCAATCATAAGGACAGGGTTTGGATCAGAGAACTCGCATAACAACCCAAACATTGCGTGCATTCCTGTAACCTCAACTCTGACTGAGGTGGAGACAGGAGGATCTCTGGGGTTTACTGGTTTCCAGCCTAGCCTAGAAGTGCAAGTCCTAAGTTTAGGGAGAAACTCCACCTCAAAGGAATAGGCAGAAGGTAATATGGAAGGATACATGACATCCTCTTCTGACCTCTGCATGAATGCTCACAGCCACACACAACAGCATGTGCATGTACACACATAAAAATAATGTGGAAAACTTTATGTATTTATCTCTGTGCAGGGTCATATGTGCCATAGTGTGTGTGTGTGTGTGTGTGTGTAGGACAGAGGACAACTTTTAGGAGTCAGTACTCCCTTTGCACCATGTTAGTTGTGGAGATCTAACTGAGGTCATCAGTCTTGGGGTGGTGATCACCTTCACTTACTGATCCATCTGGCTGACCCGCAAATAATTTATTTTAAGATGACTATGGGTCCTCTCTCTGTCTTTCTCTCTTCCTTCCCTGTTGCAAGAGGCACGTGGGCTGCGTTCCCGGCGCCTGGTTCCTGGCGCAGGGCCCCTTGTGCCCGGCTCCTGGTACCCGAAATAATTACACAGAAACTGTGAAACTGTATTCATTTAAATACTGCCTGGTCCATTAGCTCTAGCCTCTTATTGGCTAACTCTCACATATTTGTTTAACCCATTTCTAATAATAATCTGTCTATCACCATGGGGTCGTGGCTTACCAGCATGAGTCTAACCAGTGTCCATCTTGGGCCGGAGAAGCATGGCGTCTCCCACACTGCCTTCTCTCTCACAGCATTCCATTCTGTCTACTCCGCCCACCTAAGGGCTGCCCTATCAAAAGGCCAAGGCAGTTTTCTTTATTTAACCAGTGAAAGTAACACAAATACAGAAGACCCTCCTACACCACTTCCCCTTCCTCTTTCTTTCATTAAACTCCCCACTTAAGCTCTGTCAAAAAAAAAAAAAAAGAGATATAGGACAGGAATAAAGGCTGCAAGTATATCATCAGACATTATCCTCTGGGGATCTGTTGGATTCAGTCCTCCCTCCTTATCTCAGCATCATCCTATCAGAGAGACTAGGAAGCTGGGATGTTTTTCCTCCAACTCTCATGAGTCATTGGTTTAGGGTGGTTCCCAGGGACTGTAACTTCCCAGCACTTCAGGCTGGGGCTGTGGACTGAGGCAATCCTCAAATGAAGAGTTGAAAAGTAGGGCCAGGTGGACAGAGGTATTGAAGGGCTCTCCAACAGACCCCAGCATGGCAAACATGGTGCTGACAGGTTTTGCCCTTTACCATTCCCTACCTTGTTATACCATTAGATTACATTCCTAAAGCTAGCCCGCAAAGCCTATTCCCTTATTTGGCCCAAAACACCAAGGTCCAACAATCAAATTTCATTATTTGGCTAACATGTCCAATCAGGATTTACCAACTCACCCTAGCATAGATCACCCCCCCCTTTTCTTCTTAAAAACCCACTCCTGCAAAAACACCTGCTTGCTGCTTGCTTGCTTGCTGCTGCTACTGCTGCTGCTCCCGCCGCCGCTGCCTTTGCATCAATCCCCCTGCTTGCCCCTCTGGAGTGATAAATTTCCTTTGTGTTGAGAACTTGGTGTCTGGGTGTGTTCTGGATTACTTCCAGTGGACCACCCTCCTTTACAGGTATTATAGCACCATTACTGTCCATTCCATTTTTTCAGGAGTCACTCACATCTTGACAAAATTTAGGCTGACGAGATTTTTCAAATACAGAAAATTAGAAACAGCAAATTAGTTCACTTCTATGAAGTTTAACAATTAGTTAAAAATAAAATAGCCAGGTGTGTTGACACACACCTTTAATCCCAGCACTCAGGAGGCAGAAGCAGATGGATCTCTGTGAATTTGAGACCAGCCTGGTCTACAGAGTAAGTTCCAGGACATCCAGGGCTACACAGGGAGACCCTGTCTCAAAAAACAAAAACAAACAAACAAAAAAAAAAACCCAAGGCCTTGTTTAGAACTCACAATGTTCTGAATACAAGAAAAATATGGATGCTGTTTTCAAGGAACTTGAAATATAAAAAAACATGATGTCTGTAACAAAAAAGTATTTGTGCAGGTTCTTTTGGTTTTGTTTTTAAGACAGGGTTTCTCTGTGTAGCCCTGCCTGTCCTGGAACTCTGCCTGGCTCTGCTGAGATCCAAGGTGTGCACCACCACCCCAGGCTCAATTTGGGCAAGTTTTTTTTAAAGTATTTATTTATTTTATATGCACTGGTGTTTTGTCTGCATGTATGTCTGTGTGAGGGTGTCAGATCTTGGAGTTACAGACAGTTGTGAGCTGCCATGTGGGTGCTGGGAATTGAACCCGGGTCCTTTGGAAGAGCAGCCAGTATTATTAACCACTGTGAGCTGCCATGTGGGTGCTGGGAATTGAACCTGGGTCCTTTGGAAGAGCACCACTGAGTCACCTCTCCAGCCCCCAATTTGGGCAAGTTTTTTTCTCCAAAATAGACAAAATTTGGGCAAGTTTTAAAACATCTCCCCAGCAACACTTATAGGAACAGGAATTTTACAGATTAAAATAATTTTGGAAAATTTTTCAAAGGATACAAAAAATAGTAGAAATAGTTTACTTGCACTGTATAGACGAAAACTAATATCAACAAATTAAGTGGATTTGAATTTGTGCAGAGAAATATATTGTTTTGTTTGTTTTTGTTTTTTTGAGACAGGGTCTCACTATGTTGCTCTGGCTGAACTGGAAACTTGCTCTGTAGATCAGACTAACCTCCATCTCACAGAAATCTGCCTGCCTCTGCCTCCCAAGTGCTGAGATTAAAGGTGTGCCCCCATGCCTTTCAAGAGAAATATATTTTTATAAAATTCCATGTATAGTGGAGCTTACTGTGGTAGTGCATACCTGTAATTCCAGCATTAAAGAATCTGAGGCAGAATTGCCACTTTGAGGCTAGCATGGGCCTCACAGCAAGACCCTGTACCAAAAATAAATTCATCATATTATTACACTGAGGTTAAGTTGGTTGTACACACAAAAATGGAGTCAGGCTGGGTGGGATGGCACATGCCCTTTAACCCAACACTCTGGCAGCAGAGGCAGTCAGATCTCTGTGAGTTCAGGGTCAGCATGGTCTACATAGAAAGTTCTACGCTAATCAGGGCAACAGAGTGAAACCTTGTCTCAAAAAAAAAAAAAAAGTCCTCAGGCTTAAAACAAGGTGGTGTCATTGATATGTCCTTTCTTGAATTGCTAGAGGCTAAACAGGAAGAGAATTTGTGCCAGAGGGAATTGCATGGGTAAATGTGAGTGCAGAGACATATGGATTGCTGGGGAGTGATGAATTCCTCACCCAAAGAACTGTGGGAGCAGATGTCAAACAACAACAAAACATATTCATGAATATTCCATGGAGCTACAAATGACTTGGTTAAAAGAGAAGATGAGGAAAATTGGATTTTACAACCTCCAGTAAAGCACTTCATAACTTTCATTAAAATATTCCATGATTTTAGAGGGGAAGATTAAAAACCTCATCAAAATAGTGAGATTGACAGAAGACAATGTGAAATTGTGAGCAGTCTTGAAATGAGTCTGAAGGCAAATGGAGTTAGTTAAACAGAAAAAGAAATCCATATTTCATGTTATGGGGTACATCATGAAAGAAAAGAGGGGTGCTTTGTAAGCTGTGTCATTCTTGCTCCAACAGTGTTCTGTTTCAGCCTCGCACCTTCCCTGGACAGAGGACTGGACATTGAGAGCCTCATCATTTAGACTGAACATACCAGGAGACATAGTATGAGATTTGTCTCTTACTGCACCTAGACCTGTTTCTCTTTCATTTTCTTAGTTTTTTGGTTGGATTTTATTCATTTTATGTGTGAGTGTTTTCTCTGCACATGTGTGTGCTAGGTGCCTGCAGAGGTCAGAAGAGGGCTTTACATTCCCTGGAACTTGAGTTACAAAGATGGTCGTGAACCACCATGTGGATGCTGGACTTGAACCCAGGGTTCTCTGCAAGAGCAGCAAGTGCTCTGATGAGCCATCTATCCAGCTCTACTCACTATCTTTTAGCTCGAAATAGAATAATCTCAATGATAAGCTAGGCGGGAAGTGGGAGTCTAGACTGCAGTACATAGTTCATTGCGAGGTACCGAAGGCTGTTCCACCACTGGATTAGAGAAGATGATGAAAAGTGCAAGTTGCCACCAGACTCCAAAGAATATAATTAAGGGGAAGTGAATAGGCAGCAAGAGTGTAGACTGAAAGTGGTGCCCAGCAACGTGCAACTGGGAGCAACTCGGAAGACTCGGAAAATATTCCTGAAAAGCATTTACCTTTCAAGTCAGAAAAAGTCAAAACTGCTTCATAGTTTTCAAAGATTGCTGGGGATGGGCATGATGGCACACACCTTTAATCCCAGCACTACAGAGGAAGAGGCAGGTGGAACTCTGTGAGTTCAAGGCCAGCATGATCTACTTAGCCAGTTTCAGGGCTACAGAGTGAAATCCTGTCTTTAAGAAAGATTGCTGGGACTGAGCGTGTAGCTCAGCTGGTGGAGTATTTGCCTAGCATGTATAAAACCCTGGCTTTGATTCCCTAACACCACATAAACCATGCCTATAACCCTAGGCAGGGGATCAGTTCAAGGTTTTACTCAGCTACATAGGTGTTTTAGTTTGGGCCCGAAATATTCTCCAAAGGTAAATTTTGTTACACAGCACGGGGCCCTTGGGAGGTGGTGGACCCTTTCAGAGGTGGGAATTAATAAGAGAAGGTTAGGTTATTGGGGGGCTCCCTTCCCTCTTTTTCCTTGTTTACTTCCTGGCTGCAAGCTGCTTTCTGGCATGGAGGATTGTCTCCCACAGGCCCCAAAGCAGCAGAACTATGTGGTCATATACCAGTTTCCCTGAAGCCATGAAGCGATGTCAATTTTTTCTAAATGGACTATCCAAGTGTTTGTGACAGGAACGGAAAGGGGAGTAACAGTAGACAAAACAGTGTAACACATCTCCCCATTACCCATGCTACAAATGATTGTGGGTTTTTTTTTTTTTTTTTAGCTGTAAAAACAGTACTCTTCTAGACCAGGCGGTTGTGGCGCATGCTTTTTATCCCAGTACTCAGGAGGCAAAGGCAAGTGGATCTCTGTGAGTTCGAGGCCACCCTGGTCTACAGAGTGAGTTCCAGGACAGCCAGAACTGTTACACAGAGAAACCCAGTCTCAAAAAACAAAAATAACGACAAAATTGTACCTTCCTAAAAAAGAAATATCTCATTTATTAGTCCACCCTGAATTTTCTCATCTGCTAAGTGGGAATCTTGGAACCTGATTCAGGGAATCATGGTGGGTTTAAGATGAGGTCAATCAGGACAGTGCTTCGCAGTGACCAGTGTTCATCATGAATACTTTCTTCTTATTGGGTAGTATTGACTCCATACTGGAGAAGAAAAGTTGACCAAGGTTAGCCAGTAGGAACAAAGTGACCAGTATCTTTTTTTTAAATTTTTTACCAGTATCTTTTAAAAACGAATATCTATTATGTATACAGTATTCTGTCTGCATGTATGCCTGTAGGTCAGAAGAGAGTACCAGGTCTCATTATGGATGGTTGTGAGCTACTATATGGTTGCTGGGAATTGAAATCAGGACCTCTGGAAGAAAGGCTAGGGCTCTTAACCTCTGAGCCATCTCTCCAGCCCCCTTGACCAGTATCTTAAATCTGGGAAGGTATTCAAACCTGTGGTTCTCATGTATAGAACACACAGAAGCCACTCTGAGCTGTAGCGAGTTTGGGAATCCTTATGAATGTGAGGCAAGCCCTGGATGGTATTCAAAGAGGGGTAAAATTCCAATGAAGTCTGAATTGTACATACAAGACTCCTAGGTGCCTGGCAACGGAGCGGTTTTCGTACCACCATGTTAGGGGGAATTTCACATGAAAATCGACAGAGAGAGAGAGAGAGAGAGAGAGAGCGCGAGCAGTCCACGATTCGGTCTGCCGAGGCCCTTGGAGATTTTACCGGGAGATAACTGGCTGGGTAGAAAAACAAGGATTAGGAAGGGAAAGTCCAGCAGAGCCTGTGCTCTGGAGCAGATCGCCGCACACTTCGATGCTCACACAGTCCTGGGCCACTGTAAACGTGCCT
>PVIU01011463.1:0-64701 GCA_004026605.1 Ondatra zibethicus | reverse complement strand
CTGCACTACTTCCTAACTGTTCTAGATTAACTTGTGTGGACTGGAACTCTGCACTACTTCCTAACTGTTCTAGATTAACTTGTGTGGACTGGAACTCTGCACTACTTCCTAACTGTTCTAGATTAACTTGTGTGGACTGGAACACTGCACTACTTCCTAACTGTTCTAGATTAACTTGTGTGGACTGGAACTCTGCACTACTTCCTAACTGTTCTAGATTAACTTGTGTGGACTGGAACTCTGCACTACTTCCTAACTGTTCTAGATTAACTTGTGTGGACTGGAACACTGCACTACTTCCTAACTGTTCTAGATTAACTTGTGTGGACTGGAACACTGCACTACTTCCTAACTGTTCTAGATTAACTTGTGTGGACTGGAACACTGCACTACTTCCTAACTGCTCCCTGGACATTGGGAAGAGGTGCTCTAATGAGCACACAAGCATGGGAAGTGCTGATTATTACCTCGCTCCTTTAACTGAATCTTTTCTAAATTAGTCTACACACATTTTTATCACCCCAAAACCTACAAACATCACCCCAAGTTAAAACTAAGAAAGGCTGCTCCATGGTATCAGTAGATCTCAGGTCTCAAACTGACTTTAAAAGGGTTTACAAACACAATTTGGATAGGTAATTAGTTAATTGTGAGCTATTTTTATACTTTTTTCTTTGTAATAAAGTCATTTGCTAATAGCCAACAAAGAGAATTCAATGTCTTTCTTCCACAACTGGAAACATCTTGTTAAAAGAGATATACTGGAAGATGAATACATTTCATCAGACATTTCAAATAAAATTCTTATGACTCATCAAGGAACAAAGCAGACATAGTATACCAGAAAGAATTCCCCTCTTGAAACTGTAGCTGTTGGTCCTCCCTTCAGAGGTACCTTTTGCTGGTCAGCCATGCCAGCATTTCCTTGAGCCCAGTCTCACAACTTCTAAGAAGAAGGGGAGGACAGTCCCCATGCTGCAGCCCTTGCAAGTGTGTTATCAACATCAAGTCTAGAAGTCAACTTATAAAGCTTTTGAAGTTTAAAATGTTTTAAATTACTGGTAATGCCTATAAATTTTGTTAAATTTGACATTTTGATATAAGATTAATAGAGTACACACAGAAATTATGTTATGAAACCAATTATATTTTAATTAAATGTACTAATTTTCCATGATTAAGTCTATATTATGGATCTGACACAGCCAATAGCACTTTTGTAGTATCTGCTAATATAAATAAAATGACTAAGAATCTTAAATATCAATACATTTTATACACTGAAAAATTCTAATGTCTCATGAGGCCTGATGGCCTTTATCAACTTAAAAAAGAAATTATTAAAATGATAGGTCTGGGGGAACTTTGGTATCATTTGGTATAGCCAGATCATTTTATAAAAAGGAAAATGGCCTAGAGAGGTTGTGCAGCTTATTCAATAACCTGGGCAGTGTTTATCAAGCTGCAATATTTCCTAGAAGAGAATGCATAATTTGCTTCCCAGAAATGCCAGAACTGAACCCTAAACTGAATAAGTCCCTAGGGCTGTTCGTCCACCAAGATATAGGGATGCTATGAAACTATACAATGACGTCTTGTAGCAAACCCAGGAGCTGAAATTATTCATGGCTTCATCCATCTTCAGTTAACCATGACAATCCCTAGGAGTGCTTTCTTTCTTCTTTTTTTTGGTTTTGTGTTTTTTGAGACAAGGTTTCTGTGTGTGTAGCCCTGGCTGTCCTGAAACTTGGTCTGCAGATCAGGCCTCAAACTCACAGAGATCCCTGCCTTCCATGTGCTGGGATTAAAGCCACCAACACCAGGTTAACACCACCACCCACACACACCCAGAGCGGAGGACTGAACCCAGTATCACTGAGTTAAACCCCCAACCCTGCTTGACTTCTTGTAGATAGAGAGTGACTACTGCCACCACCAGAGAAAATAACTGGGTCTCTCCTGGTACCCAACCTCTGAAGTCTATCCAGCGGAGGCTTCGTCTCTACCCTTCACTGGCCCACATTGCCCCTTCTCCCAACACGGGGCTTTTGAGGAAGGAGCAGCTTACAGCAGGCTGAAGAGTTCCCTGTAGCTCTCATCACCTTTCCCTTCTGACACCATGCTGTCCAGCTTGTCAATCAGCTCAGCCTCCACCTAGAAGGAAGCAGAGACTTCATAAGCTCAAATGAACTCAGAGGAAGAAAGAAAATCTCCAGTCTCATGGCTATGTAAGGGTCATGGAAAACTATTTTTTATATATTTTTTTTTATCATAGTTGCAAGTAAATCCCAGCAAAGACAGGGTCTCGCCTACATATTAGGAAAAACTTTGTCTTCTGAACTAGAGACTAGATAGCCCAGGAACCTATAGTAAAGCTGTTCTAGCAATAAAATGACTCCTAATGGCATCCTGCTACACTCATAGGTCAGGGTCTTGCTCAGCATCAGTGAAGCTGCATCCTGCAGCAGGCGGGAACAAATACAGAGACCACAGTCAGACATTATACAGAGAGTGAGAGATCTTTGAATCCTCAGCCCAAAACGGATTATCTCCATCAAATCCTTCCCTTTGGAGACCAGGGAACTTCTGGAAGAGGAGGTAGAAAAAGTGTAAGAGCCAGAGGGGATGGAGGACATCAAGAAAACAAGGCTCTTTATTTTTAAAATATAGTATTTTTATTAATCTTCTGAGAATTTCATATTCACATACAATTTATTTTGATCATATTCACCTTTCCACTCTACCCCCTAAGAACTTCTGAATCCATCCCTTAGGTCCCTCCCTTAAATAACTCATTGAATCCAATGTGCTGCTCATATATGCATGGATGTGGGGTCATCCTCTGGAGCACAGGTGACCTACCAGGCTACATTTTTTTTTGTTTGTTTTTTGAGGCAGGGTTTCTCTGTGTAGCCTTGGCTGTTCTGGAACTCACTCTGTAGACCAGGCTGGCCTCAAACTCAGAATTTGCCTTCCTCGGTGCAATGTGAATTCTAATTGTTCTTAATAATAACTCAGAATCAGATAGAGAGGTGAAAACTGAGAGATCAGAGAAGCAGAGCAGCCACACACTAGAGTTCTTACCTCTACCAATGCTCAGACCAAAAGGACAACCCTGTCCTCAGACTGCCTCCTCAGACTGCATACTCAGACTGACTGCTGCTCAGACTGCAATGAGCTCCTGTCTCCTTTGCCTTATATTCCTCTCTCCACCCAGTCATATCACTCCTAGCTCCACCTCCCTATTGCTGGGATTAAAGGCATGTGACTCCCAAATATTGGGATTAGAGGTGTGAGCCACCATTGCCTGGCCCTTTTTCTATTTGAGACCGGATCCATCGAGTGTAGCCCAGAGTGGCCTTGAACTCATAAAGATCCACCTGCCTCTGTTTCCTAGGCACTGGGATTGAAGGTGTGTGCTACCACTGTCTGGCCCCTAGTGGCTTAGCTCTGCACTCTGATCTTCAAGCAAACTTTATTTGTTAAAACACAAACAAAATATCACTACACCTCTGCTTCTGGAATTAAAGGGGAATGTGCCCTTCAACCCCACCAGGGCCCCAGGCTACACTCTTAAAGGAATGTGCCCTTCAACCCACCAGGGCCCTAGGCTACACTCTTAAAGGAATGTGCCCTTCAACCCACCAGGGCCCTAGGCTACACTCTCAAAGCAAACAGACTCTCCCTCTTCTAGCAGCCATCAACCATCAATAGTTCCTCAGCTGGGGAGTGAGACTCATAAGCCACTTCCCCTTCCATGTTGGAAAATTGACAGGCTTGATCTTATATAGGTCTTGTGTAGACAACCATTGATGCTGTGAGTTCATGAATATATCAGGCCTATCATGCCCAAAAGACATTGTTTCATCCCAGTCTTCCCTGACACCTGACTCTTACATTTTTTCTGCAATGCTCCCAAATCAATCTCTTTCTCTCTCTCTCTCTCTCTCTCTCTCTCTCTCTCTCTCTCTCTCTCTCTCTCTCTCTCTCTCTAAGACAGAGTTTGTGTAGCCTTGGTTGTCATAGATCTACTCTGTAGACCAGGGTGGTCTCGAACTCACAGAGATCTACTTGCCTCTGCCTCCTGAGCGCTGGGATTAAAAGTGTGTGCCACCATCACCCAGCTGTTTATATATTTTTTTAATATTTATAATTTTGTGTGTGATTGGGGTTTATATGTGGAGGTCAGATAACAACCTGCAAGGAGTCAGTTCTCTTCTTCTACTGTGTGGGTTCTGGAGACCTTTAGACTCTCTGAGCCATTCTACTGGCTTCAAATATTTCTTGGTTTTAAATATCCATTCAAGCTGTAGTTCTAGCACTTAGGAGTCAGAGGTAGTAATATTTTTGTTAGAGTTCCAGTCCAGCCTGGTATACAGAGAAGGTTCCAGGATAGCCAGGGTTATACAAAGAAACCCTGTCTTGAAAAAGCAGGCAAGCAAGCAAACAAACCAAAATTCAAAGGAATTTACATAGACTATATCTACAGATCTAGAGAATAGGAACACAACTGAGGAATCCAGTAACCCAGTTCAGGGCCCAGTCACAGGGCACTGACAAAAAGTGAAGCCTCTTATCCTGAAAGTTTCTGAAGGAAATATAGCTCATTGAAACTCAAGTAATGTCAACCTCAGTAGAACAAGGGTGAATCATATAACAAGCTTCTTTCCTTGACTGGAAGATCATAGAATTGAATTATAACTAAAAATAGTCTGATGAGGATTAGGTACCGGCAAAAGTTGGGAGCATGGGGGTGGGGGTGGGGTGGGGAGAAGGGGAGAGAGAAGGGAGAAGGGAAGGATTGGGGAGAGCATGGGGGAGTGGGATGGTTGAAAGGGAGGAAGGGCAGATATGGGAATAGGGAAGAAGATATCTTAATTAAGGGAGCCATTTTAGGGTTGGTAAGAGACCTGGCTCTAGAGGGGTTCCCAGGTGTCCAAGGGGATGTCCCCAGCTAGGTTCTTGGGCAGCAGAGGAGAGGGTGCCTGAACTGGCCTTATCCCATAGCCACACTGATGAAAATCTTGAATATCACCATAGAACCTTCGTCCGGCAATGGATGGAGATAGAGACAGACACCCACATTGGAGCACTGGACTGAGCTCCCAAGGTCCAGTTGAAGAGCAGAAGGAGGGAGATGATGAGAAAGGAAGTCAGGACCGCGAGGGGTTGGTCCACCCACTGAGACATGTGCTTGATCTAATGGGAGTTCACCAAAGCCAGCTGGACTGGGACTGAACGAGCATGTGATCGAAATGGACTCTCTGAATGTGGCTGACAATGGGGGCTGACTGAGAAGCCAATGATAATGGCACTGGGATTTGTTTCTACTGCATGTAACTGGCTTTTTGGGACCCTAGTCTGTTTGGATGCACACCTTCCTAGGCCTGGATGGAGAGGGGAGGGCCTTGGACTTCCCACAGGGCAGGGTACCCTGCCCTCTCCTAGGACTGGAGGGAAAGGGAGGAGGGTGAGTTGGGGAGCAGGAGGGAAATGGGAGGATGGGAGGAAGTGGAAATTTTGAATGGTATTATTTATAAAGCAATAAAAATTAAACAAAATAGTCTGATGAGTCTAGAAGCCAATATATCTCACTCCTAATTCAGTGAGGTGGCTACAAACTCCCTATGAAAATGGCCTGATACTAACAATGAATCTCTTTTCATATACAGAGGTAGTTAGTATGGGCTAGAATAGAGCAAAAGCAGGGAAGAAGCCTGCAGTAGCAGAGAAACAAAGAGTACCAATATGTTTCTGTGGTCCAATGGGGTCCAAAATATTTGTAGACTGGGTCCCTGGGTCAGTAGCCTTAATTTCACCACAGATCTTGTTAAAAATCCAGTATTTAGGTCTCTCTAAATCCAAAGGTATAGAAACTCAGGGTGGTGGTGAAAGTCCACAAATTTGTTAGAAGAAGCCTTAGACGCACATTCACCTGTTAAACCTTCTGTATTAGGCAACAGAACTAATGATAGAATGATGTGGATGTATTATTATCTCCACAGAACTGATAGAGACACTTTGCTCTCCATTTGACAATTATCCTGTGACATAACAAGCTATAGAGTTCTGGATATATACCTTTCTAAATTCAAATTTCCTTATGAAATAGTTGTCATGGTAACATTCCTTTATAGTGTCACTATGTCCTGGCTTTTGGGAAATGCTCAATAATATTAGGTTTTTATTGTTATCCTCACAACCCACCATGTGCCAAGGACTACAGTGAGCTCTGAGAAATAAAATGCACAATCATTCTGGTTCCTGGGGCCCTATCATTTAGTAAGCGGGACAGAGGCAATGGCAACCAGAGTTCAGCATGCAGCACACACAGAAACACTAGTCTGAGATTTGAGATCTCAACACACAGCCAAGTTTCAAGAAATAGTGCTATAAAAACTTAATTGTTTTTACTCTTTGTACTGGTTATATTTCTGCCAACTTTACATGAACTAGAATTATTTGGGAAGTGGGACCTCAAATGAGAAAATGACTCCATCAGATTGGCCTGTAGGCAAATCTTGGGGCCATTTTCTTAAGACTGATGTGGGAAAGTTCACTATATGCAGTGTCATCCCTGAGTATCCTAGGCTGTGTAAGAAAGCAAACTGAGCAAGTCCTGGGGAGAGAGCCAGTAAGCAGGACCCCTCCATGATCTCTGATTCAGTTCCTGCCTTGCTTCATTGAGTTCCTACCTTGGCTTCCTCCAGTGATGGACTATGATTAAAATGTGGAAACCAAAACCACTCTTTCTAAGATGCCTCTGATCAATGTACCTTTAGTGCAGAAATAGGAAGCAAACTAAGATACTCTTTGACACAGTGATCCTAGGTTGAGAAATCTACCTAAGAAACTAACAGAGGAGGAGTAAAGTGGTAAAGTGCTTGCTGGGCAGGCATGATGCTCTGAGATCCACTCCAGAACTATGCAAAGAGCTGGGTGAGGTGGAGAACAGTGGCAGTCACTGCGGCTTCCTTGCTGGCCAGCTGAGACTATTCAGTGAGCTCCAGGCCAGTGAGATTTCTTACTGTCTCTAATCAACCAACCAACCAACCAACCATCCTGAGGAATCACATTTGAAGTTGACCTCTGGTTTCCACAAGGATGTGCGCCTATCTGATATGCATTCACATATACTCACAAAAAGGAAAAATGGAATAGATGCTTTTGACAATTTTAACAACAAAATTTGAAATGAATCTAAGTTATTAAGAACTTGACTAAATACACTATAGTGGAAGAAGTCTAAAGCTATAGCGGGGTATAGAGGAGCAGTAAGTGACACAGAGGCAGTCATGGCAAGTTGATGCCAACACTGGAAATTACACAACAATATATTCAACCATTCCCTTTTTGAAAATAGAAATCTATGTGTAGGGTGTAGTCCTAATGGGGACCATCGCTACTCATTTTATATGCTTTTGGTTTTGTTCTAACTCTCTAAAACTTCAGCTAAGGTATAAATCTTACCTTGAGATCTGTAAGAATATTGGGTAAGGTTACAAATCTGAAAAATCTGTAACACTGGGGTTGATAGTTAAAAATCTGTACTCAGGTAATCTTAAAGGAACCATATGGTTTGATGCCATTTTGGGATAAATCAACCAAGGAGGAAACAACTCCTCCAAGCTATAAAGCCCAAACCAGATGGCTCCTCCACTATTTTTTATCACAGTAGTGAACCTCCCGCTTATCAACTTCAACCAGCAGTCCCTTCTCTTTCTTTCCCTCTCTGGTTTCCCTTTCTCCTCAGTGACAGGCTGCACATAAGGCCTTGCTCTATGTTAACCAATTGGGTATCTAATTTATTACCCAATCCTATAACGTTACTTTTCATGATGTTTATATGATTCTTGCCAACAATCTTCTCACAGAGGAGTGCAGGCTAGTCTGGGACCAGCCTAGGACCCATGTAGAAGAAATTGACCAAGCTGATGACACTCACCCAGAATTACAATACTCCAGGGGCCATCCTAGCTAGGAACAGATTTTTAACTTTCCTCCTGACTGATCTCCACAAGGCTGCCCTTAAGGTAGTAAATTATAAAAAAAAATCTGAGAGGTAAAAATAAAAATCCAAGAGGTCATACAGGACAAACACAAAGGCCACCTTACAAAGATCTCTTACAATATACCAATCTGGATCCTGAGACCCCTGATGGGAAGCAATTCCTTATGACCTACTTCTTTTCCCAAAGGTAGGGCCAAACTTAAAAATCTAGAGAGAGGATCCCTGATTCCACAGACCAAAGTCTTAACTGTGCCCTTTAAGGTGTACCATGGAAGAGATGAAAAAGTCCCAAACCAAAAATACCTGGTGCTAGCAAAGGCCTTTTGCCTGGCCACAGCAACTGCCGAGGCTCTTTGGTCTCCTTAAAGCCTGAATGATATGGGATTCCCCTCTGTATGTTGTGAATACCATTGGTTAATAAAGAAATTGTCTTGGGCCTGCACAGAGCAGAATAGCGGTAGGTGGGGAAAACAAAACTGAATGCTGGGAAAAAGGAGGCAGAGTCAGAGAGAAGTCATGGAACCACCACTGGAGACAGATGCACTGAAACTTTACTGGTAGGCAATGACCTTGTGGTGATGCACAGATTAATGGAGATGGGTTAAATTAAGATGTAAAAGCTAGCCAATAAGAAGCTAGAGCTAGGGCTAGAGAGATGGCTCCATGGTTAAGAGCACTGACTGCTCTTCCAGAGGTCCTGAGTTCAATTCCCAGCAACCATATGGTGACTCACAGCCATCTATAATGAGATCTGGTGCCCTCTTCTGGCCTGCAGGCACACATGGAAGGAATGTTGCATACATAATAAATAAATAAATCTTAAAAAAAAGAAGCTAGAGCTAATGGGTCAAGCAGTGATTTAAATAATATAGTTTCTGTGTGATTATTTCGGGAGTCTGGGAGGCTGAAAAAACAAACAAACAGCCTCCCATAATACCTGAGAATCTCTGCATTCCTGTTTCAAACATGGTCAGGATGGTCACTGGGCCCAGGCTTGTCTGAATCCTTATAACCTATTCTAACCATGTCCACAATGCCATCAAGAAGGGTACTGAGGTGTTGACTGCCCCCATGTACCTCACAGTATGAGGACATTAAGCCCAGATTGCCCTTTATCCGTCCTCCTTGGTCTGGCCATGAATAACTCAGGGGCTGGGCTCCCTTGGCCTGACCACCACCATCTCTGAAAGGGAACCCTGTTAGTTATCTTAATGATCTATCTCCTTCCTTCTGGACAGAAGGCCCACATTTTTAGTCCTGATGAAGTTCTGGGGACCTACCTCTCTTTCTCATTCCTCTATTGTTGGAATAGGGGACAGTCTTACTAGGCTCTGATATGGGATTCCCCTCTGTATGCTGTGAATACCATTGGTTAATAAAAGACTGCTCTGGGCCTGCGCAGAGCAGAATACAGGCAGGCAGGGAAAAGCTAAGCTGAATGCTGGGAGGAAGAAGGGCAGAGTCAGAGAGAAACCATGGAGCCACCACCAGAGACAGAAGCACTGAAACTTTGCTGGTAGGCCACAACCTCGTGGTAATACACAGTTTAATGGAGATGGGTTAAACTAAGATGTAAGAGTTAGCCAATAAGAAGCTAGAGCTAAAGGGCCAAGCAGTGATTTAATTAATACAGTTTCTGTGTGATTATTTTGAGTCTAAGCTAGCTGGGCTGCTGGGAAGAACAAGGGCCTCCTTGCAACAAAGGCTCACCATACCAAACCACTTAGTTGTATCTTTAAAAGTATCCCCCTAACCTATTCCTTCCTAGTGGTACTAACCTGCTCCAACCCTTTGATGGAAAGGGACCTCCCAGCCAAAGTAGGAACCTCTATTTCTTTTGTTCCCCTCATCTGCTTGACCCCAGACTCACTAGCCCTTCCCCTCCCCTTTTTCCTCCAAACCACATGATCTGACACACCCTTTCCCTTAACGGCCTCTCAGGTAGATCCCTGGGTATGGGACACTCAAATCCCTCTATAGTCAAACATCAGCCCCTCTCATCATCAACTACAAAACCTCACCAAATATATAACTCAGATTCAATACCCACTTTCTCTCCAAAGCCTTAGTGGATTTAAGCCCCTTATCTCTTACCTCTTAAAAAAGAATCTTCTGTTCCCCACTTCTCTCTTTAATATCCCCACACTTGCAGTTAAAACCAATGGAACCTGCCATTTGGTTCAGGATCTCCAACTTACCAACTCAGGAGTAGTTCCCTTTCACCCCATAGTACCCATGAAATGTCTTAACATTTCAAAATGACTCAAGTTGTTGATTTAACTCTTGATGTGTGCAGATCGTTTGTTTCTGCTGGCTTCTGCTACCCATCATATTTAGTTTCAAATTCTTCAGCTGCTTCTTCCCTCTACCTCCTCTAACTATCCAGCTCTGCTTGCTTACTTGGTAAATGTCCTCTCTGGCTCCTGGAGCCTGCTACACCTTCCAGGACCCCATTATGTGGGCAACTCTCTATTTATTAAGATACTTTCTCTTCTTTGTCTATTAGAATCCTCCTTATTTTGTGCCCTCCTCCCCTAGGAGTTGCTTAAGGCCCATGGCTAACCCTTCTTGGTCTCTGTGACCTTGTCACTCCTGTCTCTCAGCTCCCACTTGGAGCTTATAGAAGCTCCCTCCAGAGTTCATTTTTTGAACCTTCTCCTCTTCCTCCATGGACTCCATTTCATTAAAGCCTTGCTCTAGCCTCAGCACAGTTCAAATGGCCAAAATTGGCATGCTCAATTTTCAATGATGATAGCTTCTGCCACTGCACAAACACATGATCCAAAAATCTTTCATATATGTTGCTTCTCCACTATGTCTTCTTATCTGCACCTGTCGGGGATAACGCATAGATGTTTGTTGTGTGAGAGACTCTCATTTCTAACCAACATCCCATCCTAATATGGTCAGGAATGTGCTCTGTACCAGGCTGTTAAAGGCTGATTCAGTTTGCTATAACTCCCTTGTTCATCTCTCCTTCACTGGGGCTTACCACTTATGCCTATTTTCTCTATTTTTGTAAAATAATTCCTGCCCTGAAAACAAAAATCATAAAAAGAGGGTTTATGATAGAATTTTAAAAACAATAATTGCTTAATAAGATATTAAAGCTGCACCTCCATGTACTCATTCAGGAATGTACTCCGTGCTGGTGGCTGAACTTTTTTAACACTTCAACCAGACCATTCTCATAGTGGGACAGCTCACAAGCAGGTTGCCAAAAGGAGATCCGCATCCCTGTAACACCTAATCAACTTCTAAGACAACTGTCCCCTATGCTTGCCTTTCCTATGATCAAACTAGAGATTACTGCCAACGATGGCCAGAAACTTAGGAGGCTCTGAAAAGTCATCTGGTCTGGCTCCAGCCTTACAAATTCCTGGGTCATATGGTAGAGGAAGGGCAGCATGCTCCCAGGACTCTTTTCTTAGGGAAACTAGGAGAGATCAGTCTCTGTTGTTCTTTTCTTCATCAGAGAGTTCTTAACACGTTTATCCCTTTCCTCTGATTCTATTGTTTGCTTATTTGTCTTTGAAAAAAGTTATTGCTATGTAGTCCAGGCATTAGTACTTGCTATGTAGTTCAGGCTGGCCTCAAACTCATAGCAATTTTCCTGTCTAGGTTTCTTGAATGCTAGGATCTGGTCTCTAACTTGATGAGGAAAATTTGCATATCTGTTGCTATCAGTGAGTCATAAATAAACTCTAAAGCAGGATTTAAGATGGTTAACTTCCCTATTAGAACCATGGCCAAGCCTGATACAAATAGGTTAATTTCAGAGGAGAGGACAATAAACACTGAAGTTATCATTTTACCTGCTTGAAGTTGCCATTTTTCCTCTGTTCCCAGTCCATCATGTCATGAAAGATAGGAATCATGATATTCCGCACTTCTGGCTGTGGGACCAGTGTCACACCCAGAAAAGGACCGATCATTCCCGGAATAAAGTGGATCTTATGTTCACCTGATCAATAAAACCCAACAAGTATTACTTCTTTCCTGCTTTGTTTCTTACATGGAAGATACATAAGTGGGGTCAAGCACATATTACAATTTATAGTGGGGCTAGGAATCTAGGCTTAGTGGTGGTACAGTGTTTGCCTAGCATGTGTGAGGTTCTGAGAAAGATCTGAATTTCTCAGCCCTGAAAAAGTCAAACCAACATACTCCACCTTCAATTGCTCATTTATACTAGAAGTTTATGAGGGTAAAAGGTGATTTATTCTATGGTTTTTGAGATACTCCCTCTGCTTTTTAAATTTTTATTTTATTATTTTTAAAATTGTTTGAAAAAATTTATCATTTTATTTTATGTACATGAGTGTCTTACCTGAAAGTTATGTCTGTGTGCCATGTGGGTACCTGGTACCAGATATCAGATGGTACCACTTAGTATCAGGTGTCAGAAAAAGGCAGATGGTTGTGAACCATGATGTTGGTGCTTCGAGTCAAACCTGGGTCCTCTGGAAGAGCAGTCAGTGCTCTTAAGTGCTATGCCATCCCTCTAGCTCACTCCCTCATCTTTTTAGAGTTTTAAATGAACTGGTCTAGTCAATTTGAAACATCTTCAAAGAGCACAAAATTGCTTTTCAAAACATTTCCTGTGAAGTTTTATTAACTACCCTAAAACCTTCAGAGCAAGAAACAGCTTGCTTTCTACAGACGAGTGATGTGCTAAGAGTTTCAGACATCTACAGCTTCTGTTTAGTAAGGAAGATAGGCATATTTCTGCTTAAACACTACTTCTAGAAGGCATTTCAATGATGAGGGAGCCCAGTCCAAAAATTAAGCTACCAAAATGCCTGAAGTACATGGATCTCTTAAAGGCCCACACCCATGTATGCTAAAAACCCTCTACCTAAGCTGCTAAGAGCTTACTGCATAGCTTCACCCTAACAGGCTGTCCTTCTGCCTGTTCTTCACATTGTATTCTTTTGGTAGGAATACAACCACTCTGATCAGATCTGCTCACCCCACAACTTCCTTTATGAGGCCTTCTTATGGGAAGTGAAGTGAGTGGTATAGCTTTTCCTTTTGTTGGTCTGTTCTCTAAGAAGTATCCTAGAACCAAGGGCCAGTCCTGAGGACTTTTCTTTGCAGTGGTGTAACAGAAAGAATCAACTTCACTTTGCAGTGGTGTAACAGAAAGAACCAACTTCAGATCTCTGTTTTTAGTCCTCCAGAGACTACAGAGGGAACTGTTTGCTTGTGTAGTAACCGCTACAGTCAAGGAAAGCTAGTTTTGGGGGACCAGAGAGAGACTGTTACTTCCTTCAAAAGCAATGAATGGCTTTATAAGACAAATCCAATAGCTAAAAATATTTGGCAGTATCGGGGGTTGAAACCAGGGTACTATCTTTGTTTCTTTCATGTTGGAAGCCTGTCTAAGAAGTAAATGTTAGCTCTAAGATGCACTCTGCATACTCTGGTCTTGGTACCTGGTATAGTTGTCAGTCTCTTCTGTTCCTAGGAATTTCAAAGTCAAGTTCAGTGTTGAAATATATATCCAAATTCTGTTGTGGGCAGGTATTAAGAGGGATAAAGCTAGAAGGACTATTTGGAAACACAACTTTATTGAGGGATGAAGAGTCCTATTGCTGTCTTAAACTTTTTTAAAATTTTATATGCATGGGTGCTTTGCCTACATGAATGTTAAGAGTACCATATACATGCTTTGTGCCTGCAGAGGTCAGAAGAGGGCTTCAAATTCCCTGGAAATGAAATTACAGGCAGTTGTGAGTCACCATGTGGGAGCTGGTAATTGAACCCAGGTCCTCAAGAAGAGTAGCCAGTGCTTTTAACTGCTGAGTCATCTCTTTAGTGCCTCCTATTGCTATTTTACACATTACTTTTCATCTCTAGGTCAGGGTGAGGAAAGTTCACAGATGACCTTAAGATTCTATGACCACCATTCCTATGGCTTAAGAGGCACAAACTTAGCTTATATTAAATTTCACTGGAAATATAACTAATTTTTAAAAAATCTTCCTGACAGAAGACTCATATCCCTCTAGAATTCTGGGTGGTGCACTAGTCATCTAGGCAACTTGAAGACTCCACCAGAAACACTGATATGACCATTTTAGATTCAAAGTAGTATCTATTAAAGGTGTTCAAAGAAAAAGCCCAAAGTCAATCTCATCCAAAGGCTCTAACTTTTATCTTTCATGATCTTTCATGTAAGTGGTATCAGACACATGATCTGGATATGAAAATACCTGTGGTCCAAAATTTATTTTGATCTTATATTAAAATCAATGCTTGTCCTTGTTTTCATGCTGTGCTGTGGGATAATGCTTTTGAACCCTGTAAAGATTTGTTACTCATATTGGTTTAATAAAATGTTGATTGGCTGGTAGCCAGGCAGGAATACAGGTGGGGCAACCAGACTAGGAGAATTCTGGGAAGAGGAAAGGCTCAGTCTGTGGTTGCCACCCAGACCCAGAGGAAGCAAGATGAGAACGCTGCACTGATAAAAGGTACCAAGCCATGTAGCTAACATAGACAAAAATTATGGGTTAATTTAAGTTTTAAGAGCTAGATAATAATAAGCCTGAGCAATAGGTCAAACAGTTTATAACTAGTATAAGCCGCTGTGTATTTCTTAGGAACTGAATGGCTGCGGGACCAGGCTGAACAGAAACTTCTGTGGACAATGCTGTCTCCATGATCTACACTTCTAATCCTGTAACGTGAGTAGTACAGAGGCTCTAACAGCATGGAATCCCAAACTGGAAAAACTACAGCATCTTCCTTTTACTCCTTTAACTTCTGTTCTTAAAATGGAGTGCACATGTCACACTAGGATCTCTTAGCCAAATTTTCCCTGCCAAGGAGGACTGTATATACATATGCTACATTACATTATTCATCTGAGGTGCTATGTTAAAGCTGTGTGAGGATCTTTGGGGTATGAAGTGATATTCAGAAAGCTGTGGAGAATTATTAGTTCTTATATTTTTTTAATTTACCTATGCTGTATATGAAAGGAAGAATCAGTAGAAAAGACCTACCAAGATTCTGCCACATGCTGAACAGTTCATATGCCATCATCACACGCATGTCTCCGTACCTGAAAATAGTAACACAGAGCCAACTGTTAATGGAGGGAGACAGACCTGAAGATTGAATGAGGTCAGAACATCAGCACTGTTATTTCTAATGCTCTCAAAATGCTAAGCCATTTGGTTATTGACTGAACTTTTCATACTTGGCTCCTTGGAAAACCACCCATATGAGAAACTTCTGGACTTCTGAAAGAATCTGTTACAGAAAAATAGTTCCATCTGGGCAAGTAGTAGAGAGATGAAAAGAAGACATCTGTCTTACTTATCTAGAATCTTCTTCCTCTTGGCTGAAGTAATGATTTCTAGCTGAAGGCTTGGCTGGTTTATGAACAGAACTGCCAGGCTAAAATAAGAGTTCCACACCTAGAGAGACAGAAAAAGAATCATGTGATTGCCTAAGTCCTTAACCTTGCAGGGAAAGTAACTAAATACATGCGTGTATCACAGAGTCCATTTTACAATCTTAAATTCTTTTCTTAAGAATTTTTTCCCTTTTAACTATCTGTAGAAATAGGCTTTTCCCCATTTTTGCTTTCTTGATTCTTTCTGAAGCCAACAACGGGCATCTTCATAGATGCCTGGCTCCCAATATTTCCACCGGGGGTCTGTCATGTCACATTACAATAGCCATCAGCCTAGGAATCTATGGTACTATGAATATATTACTAAAGCAAAAAGGGGTGAGCATGGACTTTAGCTTTCTAGGGTTATTGTGACAGTGATGCATTTTAGGAGCTCCTACCTTGAAGTCAAAGTCTGTCTCTGTGAAATTCTTGTGCAGTGCTGAGGACAGGTACTGGACAGTAGTGACTATAATACTGCAGTGAGGAAACAAGGCATTGGTAGAATTAAAAGACTAACAGTGGCAGAGCCTATCATCTGTTGTCTGCCTGTAGGCAAACGTCTTGAAGACAACTTGCTCTTATGTAAGATGTGGCTTTAGAGGAAAGAGAAAATGGATCAACTCCACAGAAAACCAGTTTCAGAGAAATTCCTCTTAGAAGGTGAGATAGCAAAGAATGTCAGTGGGTCACTGATAACTCTTCTAAGTATTGTTGTTCTTTAAGATTTCTTCTAGCTCAAAAAGTAATTTTTTTTAACTGGGGATCTTTGGATAACAACACAGGTTATAATCACTTTGTAGGATTTAGAGCATAAGTTTATTATTTTACCAGAGAATAGGAGTTAATAGTGATTAAATAGCTCCTTTTGTCATGTACTGTCTCACTGGGCTTCAGCCTTTAGACTAGAATATCACTCTTAATCTTAGCCTGAAACATACAAGAGTAGAAATAGGAAGCTAGTCTGTGAGAATTAAGAGCATGAGTTGAGGTGTAAAGGAAGGAAAATGTTATGTTAAGGGAAGGGAAGTTAAAGGATTTTATTACAGAGGGCCTTGGTTATGTGGCAAAGGAATTATGCTTAAGAGTGGCTACCTGAGCTACAAAGTAAGTATAGGCGAAAAGAGTGTAAGAATATAAGGGCATGGAGGATACCAAGAAAACAAGGCTCTCTAAACCAACACGATCAAAGTTCATACATGAACTCACAGAGACTGAGGCAGCATGCACAGGGCCTGCATGGCCTGTAGACCCTACATGGGTCTTGTGCACATATATTATGGCTTCCAGTTTAGTGTTTTTAATGGGATTCCTGAGTGTGTGAACAAGTAGGTCTCTGATTCCTGTACCTTCTTTTGGGCTCTTTTCCTTCTGATGGTTTTCCTTCTGTTCATCATATTTGACCAACTCTAGTGTAATAGTTTTGTTTTATCTTATTAATTTTACTATTATCTCCTAGAAGCCTGTTCTTTTCTAGTGAGAGACAGAAAGGGAATGAATCTGGATGGGAGGGAAAGTGGGGAGGAACCGAGAGGAGTAGAGGGAGGGGAAAACATAATCATGATACATTATGTGAAAACAACAATCTATTTTCAATAAAAAGAAAAAAGTGACCATATGGGTCTTTATACAGAAGCAAAATAGTATATAAAAGAGACCAGTCTTTCAGCAGAGCAGGTGCAAGGGTACGGGTGAAAGAAAGACTACACCTGCAGGGCAGGCTGCAAAAGATAAAGTTTTCTAAGTGTAACCAGGAGATATAAATAAGAAGAATCTAGATAGAAAAACCACTATTTGAGGAAATATGTGTGTAACTTCCTATCATTCTTTTGTTTTGGACAAAACATTTGCAGGTTTTAAGGAAAAAAGGCCCTATAAAGAGCTCATTTTGAAAAAAATTCACATTGCTTTGCTAATATACATAGCAAATAAGTTGACTGCATTCTATACAATGCCAATATAAAAGACAGAGCAGTGAAAGAAGGCAGTAGGCTAAATAGTGAAGACCAAGTAATCTACAGCAGACAGAGAGAGAATGAACAAACGTCTTACTACACGTATCACTTGTCTAGTTTGCCAAGAGGAGCACAGGTTAGAAATATGAGTGGGGCAGACATGTTAAGACAGTTTTAGCATCCCATCTATATTACCAAAGCTCTACAGTGCTCAGAGCTTTACAGCCAGGGCTTAGGCGGAGAGTTAGCACTAGGAGGCAAGTACTGTCTGGCAGACAATACAACTCAGATCAGGAGGGGATTTTGGAATGCTGCCTAAAGCTGCAGAGCAACAGAGGCTAATGGCTCTTTCTTAGTATTCTATTTCCCATCTTTAACATGTCTTTTTCTATCCACACTTCTGTAGATTCTGCTTTTTGAATTATCTTTGATTCTTTTCTTTCATTGTCTTTATGGCCAGTGGGCAAATCCTGTGGATTGTATCTCCAAACATATTTCATATTTGTCAACTTCTCTCTCTTCCTAGTCTTGGTCTTAATCTTCCTCTCACTTACACATACATATTAACCCCCAGCTTGACTTAGAACTCTATGGATGCCAGCACAGGCCTTTCCTTACTTGCTTGTCAAGAGTCTCATCACCATCCAGTCTCGAGGGAAGACGCTCATCTTCATTAGGTTTCTGAACACACAGAAAATCTTCAGCAGAAATTCCTAACCACAGAAGAGAAACAATGTAAGACAATGCTACTACTGCTGTCCCCAGTTCCTCAGGTGACCCTTTCTGAACTTTCTGCTAGGGGAATATGTGGTACTAGTGGGTTAGATCTGGTTCCCTTTCTGAGTTGCTTGTCTCTTACAGGTTACATGAGAATGAATTCAGGACATTCTTCCAGACCATATGGGAAGAGAGTCAAATTTGGCAGACTCAAGACAGCTTCACATCAACGCTAGATCCACACCTAAATCCTAAAGCCCAGGACAGACTAGGACCCTGAGGAACTGTCAGACCGAGTCCACGGATATCACTCTGTAAGCAAAAGTAGAGTCTCAATCAAATATTTGATAGTAATAACATGCCTTTTTAACTATTAGGAGCACTTTGATTGTTAAGAAAAACACTTTATGAATGGGAGTGTAAAAATCCAAAAATTCCTGGGGCTGAAGTCAATGGTAGAAGGTATACTTAGTATACCCAACAGCCCGAGTTTAACTCCCAATACCACCCCTAAACAAAACTCTAAAACAAAACAAAGCAAAAACCTGTAATAAATCTGTGTCCATGAAAATAATGATGTGGCTAAGACTAATTAAACAATTCAGTATTACATAATCCAAGGAGAACGTACTATCTAGCTTTGTCAACCTGACAGATTCAGCTGGAAAGAAAGAACCTTAACGGAAGTATTGCTTCCATCAGATTGTCATGTGGGGAAATTTTTATAAATTAATGTTTGATGTAGGAGGGGACTATTCAGTTGTGGGTAGTGCCACCTCGTGGCTGGTGGTCTTGGGTTGCTTAAGAAAGCAAACTGAGTAAGCCATGCAGAATAAGCCATTAAGGGGCGCTTTTCCATGGTCTCCACTTTTACTTCCTGCCTCCAGATTTCTGTCTCTAGTTTCTGCCTTTGCGTTCCCATGATGGAAATAATGACTGCAACCTGTAAGCTAAATAAACTCCCTCCTCTCCTAAGCTGGTTTTAGTTAGAATTTTATTACAGCAACAAAAGCAAACAAGGACATAAAGTTTAGTAAGGAAAAATGGATTAATCTCAGAAAATACTGAATTTTGTTACGTTTCACTCTTCCCGATTTATATTTTCTCTATTTACTTTAACACTCAACTATAGAACTATAGCATCCACAAAAAACAAAGACACTAGCAGCTACTGGGATAAAATAGTTTTAGAACCTCTAAATAGCCCATTCTCTAGAGAATTGTTATTATTTTACCTGTTTGGCAGCTCCTTGGACAAGCCTATTGTCCAGGGCTTGTCTTTATTTAATTTAACTCAGAGCTTATCTAGCTATCCCCAGGACATCTGTTGAAAAAAGCCATATAATTTAACATTCTAGATACATGACACATTCACACTAGTTGGAACAAAAGAGATCTGCCAAAAAGCTTCAAGGGAAATCTGATAATGAGGTATCTATAGGGACCTATGAAAAGATTTGATATATTCCTTAGATTCTAGAAGGACACATATGTGCTGGGCTGCTCATATTGCCAGAAAAGACTCAAGAAGCTCAAATCTCTCCTCTCTGACTGAACATGAGTTTCTGTACAAAACAGAACTCCAAAGACAAAGAGCTATAACATGCTGAATTACTAAAGGTGAGCCCAGGATACACACAGAGCCCTTAGCAAAACAAAGAGATCTATTGATTTTGAGACTCTAAGAACATATCTTTGTATTTGTTACATGATCATCAATTTAACTGATTGGAAACATCTGTGGACATTAACGATCTAAAATATAGATATTAAAGAATTAGTTCAGGAAAAATAAGTCAATAATGAAACATTGCAGCTGGTGGTCGTGCATGCCTTTAATCCCAGCATTCAAGAGGCAGAGGCAGGTGAATTTCTAAGTTGGAGGCCAGCCTGGTCTACACAGAGAGTTCCAGGATAGCCAGGGCCACACAGAAAAACCCTGCCTCGAAAAAAAAAAAAACCCCAACCAACCAACCAACTACACAAACAAACAAACAAACAAACACAGCAGCAGCAGTAACAACAACAGAAAAACACCAAAAAGGCAAAAAAGCTAAAAACATCATTACTAGTAAAAGCAACAAAAATCCACAACAAACCCTGGGGTGGGAGTAATCTGTTTTGCAGAGTTGTCACATTAGATAAAAGTCTTCCAAGACATGTGGGATGGTATGATGAGAAACAAATCTAAGGTCACAGACATAGACAAGGTAAAGAAAGAATTTCATTCTGATGGCATAGAAAACATTTTCAAAATAATAGTAGCAGAAAAAAACGGACAGATTTTAGTGAAAGAGATGCTAGTCCAGATACAGGAAAGACATTTAGAATATCAAACAGACAAGACCAGAAAATAATGTTCCCCTGTCATATCATAATTAAACTATGAAATATATAGAACAAAGAATACACATTGAACGTAGAGGAGAAACATTGAGCCATCTATAAAGGAGCATAGTTCTCTTGCTTTAGTATGCAAGTATCAAATCATTTCATCGTTGTTTGTTGAGAACTCCTCTTTCTTCATTAAACTGTCTTAGCTTCACCACTGGAAATTAATAGTGTAAATATAAAGATTTATCCCTAAACTCTTTAGCTTAGTTTTACTGATTTCTGTGACTATCTTTTTGCACGTGTCAATTCTTTCTAAAGACAAAGTCTTACAGTGTGTCCCTGACTGGCTCGGCCTTGAACTCACAGAGATCCACCTGCATCTTCCTCAAGTGCTGGGATTAAAGGACTGTACCATCATGCCCCAGCTTGCCAGTGTCAATCTTGATTACTTGTTTCTTTGTAGGAAGTTCTGGAGTGGGTAAATGTTAATCTTCTGATATTGTACTTTTTCAGCAATCCCTTTCAATAAAAACTGCATCAGTCTCTGCAAAATGGAAGTGGAATTTTGACAGGTTTTGCATCAAAACTGAAGATCAATTTAGAAAGTATGCCCATGCTTAACAACGTAAAAATTTTGAATCCATAAAAACATACATGAATTACCTTTCCATCTATTTGAGTTTTGTTTTCCTAATTATTTTATTCACCTTTATATAATACATATATATTTTTATATGTGTGGTATACATATGTGCATACCAGCCTTCTATTTATAAGATGGGGTCTTTGACTGACTCAATGAGATAGGCTGGGCAGTGAGTTCTGGGAATGCTTTCTCTACACTTTCTTACCACCTGGACTATTGGCACACACCTATACCTAGCTTTATATGTGGGTGTTGGGAATCCAAATTCAGGTTCTCATACTGTGCAGTAAGTATTTTGACTGAGCCATTATCTCAGCCCAGAATCATTTTTTCTACTTCAATTTTATTTTATCACTTTTCTTAAAATAAAACTAATGAAATACATAAAGTGAACCCTTGTACTTGACACTCATGACAGCTATCACTTGTGGAATAAAACATTTGTTTAACTATGTAAAGATGTGTTGTTGTTCTACCTTGTCTGTATAAGGCACCTGATTGGTCTAATAAACAGCTGAATGGCAAACAGCTAGGAAGAGGAGGGATAGGCAGGATTGGCAGGTAGAGAAAAAAGGGGACCAGCTATCCAGACATAGAGAAAGGAGGAAAGGAGGATGGACAGTATGCAAATGAGGTAAACGAGACTCGGCAGCACATAGATTAATGGAAATGGTTTAAATTAAAAAAGGAATAGCTAGAAACCAGCCTAAGTTAAGGCTGAGAATTCATAATTAATAGTAAGTCTCTGGGTCATGATTTGGGGGCTGGCAGTCCAAGAAAGCCTGCTCATCAGCACCAAGATCTCTATGTTGTCTTTCTTAAGCACTGTCCAAGCAAAACTGTTGGCTGCCTCAATGCTGCCCACATGAGGTACCAAATTGAAAACGGCGCCTGACACACTGGGGCTGGTATTAGGAAGAAAAATCAAAAAGCATGATGTTGGCTGGGTGTGGTGGCACACTCCTTTAATCCCAGCACTCAGAGGCAGATGAAGCTCTGTGAGTTTGAGGCCAACCTGGTGTACAAAGCAGATGCCAGGACAGCCAGGATAGTTACACAGAAAAATCCTGCCTTGAAAAATCACCCACCCACCCACCCACATGCACGCACGCATTTGTATACACACACACACACACACACACACACACACACACACACACACACACACACACACACACACGAAGCAGGCTATTCTCTGTCTGTGTTTCAAATGAAGAGTCACCTATTGTATGCTACTCAGAAAGACTCCCACGGTGAGTTCCCAAAATCCAGAAAACAAGACAATCTTCCTGCAAATAATCCTCATCTTTGCTCCTCTTCCTGGAACACACTCTCCTTTATCTCACACACTTGCTAAAGGCCGTTCACAGAGGCACTGAAGACGATGACATAGAGTTCCCTGTCCAGTCTTAGTGAGGCTCACAAGGCAGTCTGCAGATTAGGGATCTTGGGTCCCCTTCTTTCTTCATGGGTTCACAGAAATATGGACTCTGGGAATGGCCCCCTTCTCTAGCGCCCCCTCATTTTTTTTCCAAGGCACCTTTTGCTTCTTGGATGCCCTTGGCAGGAAATGAGGCTGCAGAATGCCCTGCAAGCTTGGACCAAGCGCTGGGGGTTTAGAGGAGGTTGGTACCTCTCCATGTTCCTGTCATGGTCTCCTCCTCAGAATTATTTTTATAATCAGTTTTCATATTATTTAGTGCTAGTAAATAGAATATGACTGTGTTTTGAAACCCTGCTGAATTTATTTATTCTATTTTTTTATGAAGCAGAGTTGGGACTTATTTTATTACTATTATTTATTTATTTATTACTATTATTATTGCTTTTTTTTTGAGACAAGATTTCTCTACAGAGCCCTGACTGTCCTGTAATTCACTTTGTAGACTACGCTAGCCTTGGACTCAGAGATCCCTATGCTTCTGCCTGACAAGTTCTGGGATTAAAGGTATGTGCAACTATGCCTAGTTGGGGCTTATTGCAGATATTTTAAGATGGATTTTCAGCATAAAGGTTAATAGAGAGGGGCCCCATAGAAGAAAGCTAATACAGGTTTCTCTAAGGAAGGGTCACTGTTTACTTTTGTTAAATTTTGTTGTCATTGGATGTCTTAGAGAGTTTACAGAATATAAAGTCATGCTATCTGTAGGTAGACATTTTTACTTTCTTTCTAATTCACATATCTTTTACTGTTTTCCTTACCCCAGCTACTTCAGGCACGTACTTCAGCATTAATAATGAATATCAATGACTAGAGCAGTCAACCTTCTGTTATTGAGTATGACACTACCTATGGATTTTCACGGGTACTCTTCACCAGGTCAAACATTGTCTTTTTTATTTCTAGTTTGTTGAATAATTTATTACAGAAAATGTGCATTTATTTTACAAATTTCTTTTCTGTCATTAATAGGAAAATCATGTGGGTTTGGTTTTTTTGCCCTTTATATATCCTTGGATAATGGGATGTTACATTGTTTGACTTCTATGCATTATGCTAATCTGACATTCTGGGAGATAAATTCAATTCGATCAATGTATTTACTCTTATATTATGTTCCTGGATTTAGATTTTATACACACACACACACACACACACACACACGTTGTGTGGGGGTGTGCGTGTGCACATGCAGGTATGGTGGTATATGGCATTGGGGATTGAACTCAGGACCTCTATAGTCCTGAACTAGATACCTACTCCTGCTGTCATTTAGCTGAAGACTGTTTTTTGCTTATATTCACAATGGGACATTTCTGATTTTTAACAATGATTTCATAAAATGACCTGGAAAATGTTCTCTTTTTGTGGAAGATTTTGGCATTCAATCTTCTTAAAATTTTTGATAGGATTATCAAATTATTTAACATTCCTCATGCATTTTCTTCTTTATATATTGATACCTGCCCAAAAATCTTACCTATTTTTACTTTATTCAAATAGCACCACTCATAAAGTACTCATAAGACAATACCTAGTGTACAAAATCTGTGCTTTGGGACCTGCTGTGGGTTACATTAATAAAAAGCTGATTGACTGATATATCAGAGTGAGAAGGGACTGGACAAGACAGCCAGACACAGAGAGAATGATGGGAGGAGGAAGGGGGAGTGAGGAAAGAAAAGCCAGCAAACCGCTGAACAAACAAAACATGTAAAGATAAGTCAGCAAGCCATGAGCCACACAGCAAAGTACACAAAGAAATATGGCTTATTTTAAATGTAAGGGTTAGCTAATAACAAGCCGAAGCTATCAACTGAGCACTTATAATTATTATAAGCCTCTGTGTATTTGAGAGCAGCTGTGGGACAGGAAAACTTGCATCTACAGAGACCAGATGTAATATTAGAAATCTTGAGGACTAGCAAATAAATTATGATGGCTCTTATACTGTATCCAGCTCTGTCATTCAAGTCAATGAAGGGATGTTTATGTAAAGATACGGAAAGTAACAAAAGAATTCAGATTGTGAGTCAATCACTATGCTAAATGCATACACACATATATATTCCTTCAACCCCTACAACATTCTATTGTACAGTGTTTTCATTTTACAGACACAGAAAGTAAAAACTAAACAAAGTCCAATAGATCTGCCCTTTTTCTTCTTTCTTTTTTGTTTTTCGAAATAGGGTTTCTCTGTGTAACAGCTCTGGCTGTCCTGGAACTCACTCTATAGACCACAGTGTCCCAAAACTCACAGAGATCTTTCTGCCTCTACTTCCCAAGTGCTTGGATTAAAAGTGTGTACCACCACCGCCCAACTGGATCTGCCTTTTAAAAAAATATTTATTTGTATATGGGGGAGTGTATGTACCACAGCATGCATGTGAGGGTCAGAGGACAACTTTCGGTGGCCTAGGTATCTTTTACTTTGCTCTGAGTCAGGGCCTCTCATTTTTGCTGCTTTGCTACGTACACATATTTCTGACTGATTTTCCCATCTCCACATCCCGTCTCACCATGGGAGTACTAAGATTACAGGTCAGTGCTGCTATATCTGGCTCTTCATATGGGGTTCTACAGATATAACTAAAGCTATCGTGTCTGTGTGTGTATGTGATCCCTGCATTCTTACATTGAAAATGAGATGGTGAGATAGGGGAATCCCTGGAAGGTCATGGGTTAGATATCATAGTATACACAATGAAGATCAAGGATCGATACTGAAGTTTTCCTATGGTCCACAGGCATGCCATGATACATGCATGCTTCCTCCCCACAAGAATACGCACATATACACACATCTGTTACAGACTCACACACACACATACACACAAAGATAAAAAGTATATAAATGATATCTAAATAATGCTGTCATAAAGAGCACATGAACAGATTCCTTCCATATTTAATGTGGTACACTGAACATGTTCTCTTAATGATGTATCTCTTCAAATTTTAAAAGTGAAAGTCAAGAAAATGAAATACAGGGATTCACAGAGACAAAACAGGAGAGAATACAGTAATCAAATGAACTGAACAAATATGGAAAACTTTCAAAGGAAGAAACCGGGGTTGGAGAGATGGTTTTCTAGTTGAGAGCACTTACTACTCTTCCACAGGATCCAATTCTGTTCCCAGCATCCATGTAGGGCAGCTCACAAAAACCTTCAGTGCCAGCTCTGGGGAATCTAATACCTCTAGTCTCTGAGGGCACCTATACGCATATGCAAATACTTCCCCTAACACATAATTCAAAATAAAAAAATTTTGTCAGGCGATCTTATCTGCTTCCAATTTCCAGGTGGATCTATATATGTTTTTCTTTGGGTTCACCTTATTACTTAGCTTCTCTGGGATCATGAACTATAGGCTCAATGTACTTTGTTTATGGCTAGTATCTATTAATGAGTGAGTACATACCATATTCATATTTTTGGGTCTGGGTTATCTCACTCAGGATAGTGTTTTCTAATTCCATCCATTTGCATGCAAAATTCAAGATGTCATTTTTTTTTTTTTTTTTTTTACCACTGAGTAGTACTCTAATGTGTAGATATGCCACACTTTCTTTATCCATTCTTCAGTTGAGAGGCATCTAGGATGTTTGCAGGTTCTGGCTATTACAAATAATGCTGCTATGAACACAGTTGAACAAATGCTTTTGTAGTATGATTGAGCATCTTTTGGTTATATTCCCAAGAGTGGTATTGCTGGATCCTGAGGTAGGTTGACTCCCAATTTTCTGAGAAACCGCCACACTGATTTTCAAAGTGGTTGCATAAGTTTGCATTCCCACCAGCAATGGATGAGAGTTCCCCTTACTCCACATCCTCTCCAGCATAAGCTATCATTAGTGTTTTTGATCTTAGCTGTGCTGACAGGTGTAAGATGGTATATCAAAGTTATTTTTATTTGCATTTCCCTGATAGCTAAGGAAGCTGGACATGTCCTTAAGTATCTTTTGACCATTTGAAATTCGTCTGTTGAGAATTCTGTTTAGTTCAGTATCCCCTCCCTGTCATTTCCTTCTGGTCTTTGTCCCCATTCCAAATTTTATATATATTTATTTTTTTAACATTTGTTTCATCATTTATGAGAGACACGATTTTTTCAAATTCAAGAGAACAAATCTACATATTCACAAGTAAGACAAATCCTGTTCATAACTAAGATTTCAAAACAGCAGCACCAGACTTGACTTTTAGATACAAACTGACATTGAGGAATCTTCTCCGTATAGGAAGAAAGTCTTTAATACAAAAGACAGAGAATGTGCCAGGCATGGTGGTAGAATTCCTATAATCTCAGCTTTCAGGAGGTAGAGATATGAGGCTAGTTTGAAACTAGCCTCCCAGTTTGAGTTCAAGGCCAGCCCAAGCCACACATCAAGATCCCATTCCCTGAAAAAATAAGGTCACGGTATAACTCATTGGTAAGGGTAAGCCAAGGAAGGTCTGAGATTCAATCCCAGAACTACAAAACAAAACGAGCCAGACTGAAACATAGAAGAGGATGTCTTTAAGAAAAAAGAATGACCTTCCAGTATCCGAAAGCTGTGACGAGTCAGGCTGAGAGGAGTGGTACACTAATTGACAGCTAGAGTGCCAAAGCCAGAAGACAAAACAAATATAAACATAGTAGAAATGAGGCGATCAATTTTTGGACAAGCAACATGTACAAGAAAGGAAATATAATACATCTCTTGGCTTACCACCAATTTAAACAAAACTAACCAATAATAAATAAAGATGTATAAAGTCTACATTGGAAGAATAGAAGGGAAGGTTGGGCATGTGAGAGAGGAATAATTGAAAAGAAGAAAATAGATAATTAACAATATCTAAACATTTCCAGTAGAAGTTCCACAAAGAACAGTAAATTAAAAAATAGCTGTTCTATCTAAACATTTCCAGTAGAAGTTCCACAAAGAAAAGTACATTAAAAAATAGCTGTTCTTGAGGAGTAGGGACGATTTGCCATGCTAAACTAAGGAACCACATTTAATATATTATAAACTGTGTGGATAGGTATAGCATTTATAATCATATAAATGTGCTTCTGTAATAAAAATAAACAGTTATAAGTGAATGATGTTGGTCTGGTTGAGACTCAGTATCACACACAGGATGAAAACAATCTAGAACAGGAGAGTCTGTATGTTCTAGCTCTACACCTCAGCTTGAGCATTGCTTGGCCTCTATTTGGGTTCTGGTTGTCTTTTGATTCATTTTACAGGTTATATATGATACCAACCTGCAGAGATCTGTCTGTGGATAGGAGGCAGAATCAGATACCAAAAGGTGATGACTGATATTAAGTGACACAATAGAATTAGTAAAACTAAGATAAGCAGAAAAATAGTAGGATGGGATGCATTGCTATAAAGTGCAAGTGACTTTGTTCTGAATAAAAGCAGAACACAGACCTAAAGTCTGCAATAGTCCTTAGTCCAGGTAGGCAGTAGCATGCTCTGATGTAGACATAATCCCTGGCAGTCTGTGAGCAGCTGATCCTATGCTTAGCAAGGTAATGTTCTGTTGTCTGGACTCCAGGCTCAATTCTTTGTGCCATCTCCCCTCAGTACTTCAAACTCAAAGCCTGGCAGCTAAAGGGAGAAAGGGTACACCCTGGCTCTCAGAGGTATTTTCCAGAACTATATTCAAATAAAGAATTATTATCAGCATCATCATTAATATTATAGTTATTAAAGTAGTAAACCATGTCTGTGAAGAATTATACATAAGAAAGGGAGTTTTTTGGATTTCCTGACCCCAGTGTGTTTCAGGTTATTCTCTAATAGAGGCACATGTTCACAAGGCTGCTCTCAGCTAGATAAAAAACTTCAAGCGTCAGCCTGGGGTTTAGAGCATGTAGAGGGCACTGCCAGATTTCAGCTTCTGGAGGTCATGTACTCCACTTTAAACTGGGGCTGCTGAATCCTATACCCCAAGCAGTAATGGCCACTTGAACACAACCCCCAGACAAGGAGAAGCCTATTGTTAGTTGTGGATGCCTACTTCCTTTCCTGTGTATAAAGCTAGCGCTCCATTGCCTACCTTGAGTTCATCTTTGCTCTGGAAGTTGTCTAAAAGGTGTTGGTAATGGGTGTCACACATCTGACGGAGCAATGAGAGGAGGCAGGACACATATTCACCCTGGGAACCAATCCAAAACAAAAACAAAAACAAAAACACTTAGCACAGTCAGTCATAGGGGCTTTGTTCTCCAAATCACAGAGGGTAAGACGAGAAGGGAGGGTGTGAGATGGCCCCAAATGTTCATGGAGAAAGATGACAATTAAGTTCTTGAAAATAAACTTTTTTTCTAGGAGTGCTTTGGAGTTTTAATAAAGCTTCTGCAGCAGATGGTTATTAAAAAACCTTCACTTATAACACAGAGTACTGCAAAGTGAAGTATTATCATTTTTTCTACAGCAAAGTCTGGCTAAATAGTCTTTAATCATCAGAGATGGGAGGAGACAGATCACAGACAGTCTTATTCTGAGTTTCCTGGAGGTAGGATCACCATTTTGGACTGAGGTAGAGGTAAGAGCCAGGAGCTAGTTATTTTGCTTTTCTGACCTTCAGATTGAATCCCAACTTCTGTCTTTGGGTTTTTATTATTTGTGCTACATTTGGTGCCCAACGTGGGGCGCAAACCAATGACCCTGGGATTAAGAGTCCCACGTTCTACATGCTCTACTGACTGAGCTAGCCAGGTGGGGCTAGGGCTCCATGTGCAACTCTGGTGGGAGCCCCACATGCAACCCTGGTCTGTGTTGGTGGCTAAAAAGCCTCAGGAAAATGGCTTTTTTTCTGAATTTGTACCCCCAAATGAAATCCTAGAGAAGAATATAAGATGGGGGGGAGACATCTCACAAACAGTCTCATTCTGAGACTCCTGGAGACAGAATTGCCATTTTGGACTGAGGTAGAGGTAAGAGTCAGTGGCTGTTTTGATTTTCTGACCTTCAAGTTGAACCCCAATTCCTGTCTCTGGGTTTTTATTATTCAAGCTACACATCAGAATACAGTAAGTCTGTACAGGCTACTTGGAAAAGGAGCTTCTCTTTGTCTGGGCAAAGTTTGGATCATCTGCTGGGAGAGGGCAGGCATTCAACAAAGACATTCTGGGGAAGGGCAGCTCAACTGGGAAAATGGGATATAGATGATCAAAGGAAAGGCAAAAGAATCAAAATTAATCTTTGGGAGGGAATAAGCAATGAACTTCAATGCATGTTTAAGTATGATGATGAGTCTTTTAAGCCAACTGGATACATTAAAACACCACCACCACCACCACCACCACCACCACCACCACCACCACCACCCCAATGTTTTAAGGTTTCCAAAAACCATGCTATGGCAATTATTGGCATGGTTCTTAAAAGGCTTTCTCTTAAGAAAGGAAAAACTATTTTACTTAGATAATTTTCAAGTATTTCTAAATTCATGGACATTTTCAGTAGCCTTTAAACTTATCAAATTCTTTCTAGAGTCCTGAAACTACAAAAATCTATATATGTATATGAACTTCAGTTTTATCTGAAAATGAGCATAAGATATCATAATTAATTTGCTGTAAGGGTCAGATGAGTTTGTGTGTGTGGGACAGCATTGAAGCACAAAATCAAATACATAAAAGGTACCCAACAAATCACAGTTACCATAATCTACAGAAATGGATGGCTTCATTAGTAACATCTGTTAAAGGGTCAGACCACCTAGTAAGGGCTGTGTAAGTGTTGATTAAAAGGCTGGGCTACCAAGACATGTCAGGGGGCATAGTTCACCTACAATGAGAGTGCCCTCAGCAGGGGCTTCAAACAAAAATCTCTCTAAATTTTTCTTATGGGATTTTACATGCTATGACTCTTTCACTGCTCATTAAGGTCACTGTTGTTCTTAGCTGAAGCTCTAAATTTCTCTTCAAGACAGCCCATTTAAAAAGAACTGTTTAACACAGTTATCTTCTCAGCCCACAAATCTCAAGCTTCTTTCATCTCCACTTGAGCCACGGACATACTGATGACAGATTAAAAGTTCCTCTTCTGAAATATTCAGCATCTAAATTGTTGAAGCTTACTTCAGGCTCTGCTTTAGAACAGATGGATGGTCTGATGTTCAATCCGGACATCCTACTTCCTTCAACACAAATGAGTTCCTGATTATGTCTATTCCTAGGATGTCACACTGAGGAATACTACAGACCTGTGCAATAGACAATGACTATAGTAAAAAAAAAATTACCAAGTCTTATGTTTTTCAACAGGTGCTCTTAATGAAGGAGACACCTTTTCCAGAATGAATGGCCCAAAACACATGCTCACCATGGCATGCTAGAGTTTGGCTTGTTCCCAGAGATGACTTTTTCAAAGAGAGTTCTATAATCTCTCATCTGCCAACTGAAAGAGTTCACAGAAACTGTTTATCATGTTATCACACAAGGGCTGGGAAATTCACTCTGGATATGCAAGTGGGATTGGGTACAAATGGTTCTGCCTCTATCCCATCTGAGATGCTTTCCTAGTTTGTTTCTCTCCTAATTGTGTTATGTAAAATCACTATTTAGCAATACCATTGATATGCTACCATATTATAATTTTCTCGATATTATAAATTTAGATACAGATACTATGGACTAAACCAACTAATCTGTAGACCCAATAAAATTATTCTGTCCTATATATTATTATTTAGGAGAACTATAAGTGAGGTTTCCTACAGGGCATGGCCTGCCTATCTTTTATCTTTAGTCTTTCCCCACAGTTTTATTGTATCCTGCTTCAATCAAAATTTATAGAAAGTGACTTAGCTTAAAGGCAAAGACCAACTGAAACTATGGTAGGGAAACCATACAAGAAGCATTCCTTGAATCTCCCTTAAACTAGGCTCCTAGGAGTATGAAACTAGTGCTTTCAGAGAGGAGGGGAGTAAGACTCAAGAAAGAAGAGGGCGGCATGCTGACAACCATGCAGGGAGGAAACGGAGATGAAAATGGTGAGATGGTGGGACAGGAGTGATGGGAGGAGCCCCAGGTTAGAAAAGAAAGCAAGAACACCTCAATGTTAGTTACTAACAGTGATCTCGGCTGTGCACTGCGGGCACCGTTGCCCTCTTACCGCCTCCTGAGCATGTGATTTACTCATGATGGTGAGCAGAGTCTGTAAGAGCACATCCAGGAGGCTTTCCACCATCATCTCTACCTCCTCCATGACATCTGCCTCCTGGAGAGAGCACAACATTAGCATTAGGCCAAGCAGATGTTCAGGTAGCAGCACTTACTAAGCCACATCAGGAGTGAGCTTTTGACTAGATCTCCAACACTGATCTCTCAGACTCACCAAGATGAAGTGTGCAAGGAACCCAGGTTTTGGGAGGAGCTGAGGCATGCCTGCCTGTGCTGTCTAGGCATGGTAGCTGAGGCCTTGCCTTTCCTAATGCCACCCACAAATTTCCATCTCAGGCAGACTAATTTTGACATACAGGACAGAGATGGATGCCCTGAGTTAAAAGTTCTCTTTGGTTTCCTTAGTACAGTGGAAAGCAAGCAAGCCTCTACCCGCACTGTGAGAATGGTAAAGCTGCACCCCTGAGTGTGGCAGGGACTTTTTCACTAGTACAGGCATCTTTTTTTTTTTTTTAATGAAGTTCTTTCGTTTCTTTTTGTTTCCCACTGCTCTCAATTTTTGCAAGCTTCTTCTGTGGCCATTTCTAGCTCCTCAGTCTGTTGCTGTTCCCAGCTCATCTGAAAGTCTCTATTCTTAATCTATCTTTCTCTAACAGCTTTATAAAATAGAACATGCCTTCTGATTACAGGCTACTTTTCAGTTACTAGAATTTTAGAAGAGTTTGAATTACCCTTTCGTAGACATCACATATTCATTTCAATTTTTTTAGAATTTGTCTCTCGAAGAGATTCCTATTGACCCTTTCTTCAAAATATATTTTAAACTTATTTTGTGTCTGTGTGGTGCGCATGTATGCACCATTACCACCTCCACCACCACCACCTCCTCCACCTCCACCACCACCTCCTCCACCTCCACCACCACCTCCTTCATCATGAAACCAAGTTTTCAACTGAACCTAGAGTTTGCCATTTCATTCAGAATGGCTGACCATCAAGCCTCCTGGATCTTCCTTCCTGTTCCTCCATTCATTCCCTCCCCACAGTGCTGGGTTTATAGACATATGCACCATCATACCAGTTTTTATGTGGTGCTAGAGATCCAAATTCATGCCTTTGTGCCAGCAAAGCAAGCACTTTAAACACTGAGCTATTTTCCTAGACCTTCAAAATATTTGTATTACTACTGATCATAATGCTCACCCTCTAACCAGTCACCACCATTACACATCTACTATGTGCCATTCATTGTTTGAGAACCTGACTATACTGAGATGAACTAGAGAGAGAATATCTCTGATCTCACAGAACTCAAATTTACCTATTCACCAAATATAATTATATTCTGTCCCATTTCACATAAGGAATTAGTTCTGGGGGCTAAAGTAATCTATCCTAGTTATCAAAGTGATTATAACACCCTTTTACTGTAATAAAGGTTTGAGCAGTTGTAGTCAACTAATTATACTCAGCTCTATATTCCTCCAAATACAACCAAACTACATCTTTCTGGTTTTTCACTGAATTCAATTCTTTCCTTTAAAAAATTCTTCAATTTCTCCCCCCTTTTGTTTTATCAATAAGCTACCTCATACATGACTTTGGTCTACTGTAGATATTATGTAGTTGGTATAGCTTCTGTGAGGTCTGGTGGGAAAGTGAGTTGCCAGGTTTTGTCTGGAGCAAAAAGCAAACAGGGTCACTATAACCAGTATGGTCACTTTCTGATAAGTTGGCCCTCTGTCATTAGATGGTACTTTAATTCAGGACAGTAGAGCTCCCTTTTGGGTTTTTGTCTTTTGCTCCAATGAGGCATGCCTTTGTTTTAGGTGCCTCTTTTGCTCTACTTAAGTAGTCTCACGTTGTATGTTATCACCTGGACCATGTTCTTTAATTTAAATGCACTTTGCATTTTATTCTAGGAGCATTGACTTTAAAACATCATATAACAAAATCCATGCTAATTCTTCATTCTTTTATAGTTTTCCTGTCCCCTAATTTTCTATAATATGTATTTCTTCTATTATAAGTATATAAAATAAATATTATGAAAATAAATTCTACTCTCACACATGCCTTTAACTTTTCTCCTACCTCCATCTCTTTCCTTTTACTACATATTTCCTCAAAAAAAAAAAAGCAGAGAAAAGAAGATGGAAACATTACCAGTTGAAACCTGACCTCTAAAGAATGATTCTACATCCCACAAGGCTCAGCACTCTGTGGGTAACATACAGCTATTGCATATCCTGACCTCATCTGGCAAGATGTAAAGATGCCATGGGTAGAATCAAATTGTCTGAAAGCTGAAAGAAAAGTCTGAATAAGCAATCTTCCTCTGCCCTATAGACTGGGTTTTTCTCCTGATATTTGTACTTATAATCCTAAGAAAACTCACAAGAATCCAGAATAACTGTTGATAGAAACAGAAGATGGAACATGACTGGGCTTTCTGATTCAAGGGAAATTATATATCTGTATCCATTTATATTAGTATAGCAATTAATACATCAAGAGTGTATCATATTGAGAATCCCGTGGGCATACATAGACTTCCATTCATTTGGGTACTTTCTTTTCACCAATAAAAGCATCTCTGACTGAGAAGTGAACAAAGCCATCAGTGTTGGTCAGCTCCTGAGTACAGTAACATAAGATCAGGGCAGAGACAAGTATGGACGAGTGTGGGGTCACTACCAGAGAGCTGGTCTTGACGATGGAGAAGATACTGCCCAGAATTCCTGAGCAGATTAGCAGCTCTTTCTGCTGCCTCAGGTGAAGATGAATGTGATGAAGAACCACAGGAAGCAGGATGCGGCGGGATTCTAGGAAAGAAAACAGAGATGAGGTTGTCCGTTGGAGGACAGCTAACTATTGCTAGAAGATAGCGGCATTGTGGGACTTAAAGGAGATGAGATTAGGAACAGAGTCACAGTAGAGGCTACCCCCTTCTAAAAGTCTAAACATCTTGTGCCTAGAAATTATAAGCAATCCTATGGTTCTCTATTTTTTTTCCTGCATCATTGTTTTAGACTCCTACACTAATAGCATTTGATATAAGATATAAGTAGAAGTTTGCTTCTAAATGATATCTTTTTAATGTTTAAGCACCAAATTAAAAGTAGTTAGTTTCAGCAGGGCCGTGGTGGTACACTCCTTTAATCCCAGCACTCAGGAGGCAGAGGCATGAGGATCCCTTTGATGCCAGCTTGGTTTATGAAGAGAGTTCTAGGACAGCTAGAGCTGTTACACAGAGAAGCCCTGTTTCAAAAAACAAAGAAACAAACAAACAAAAAAACCCCAAACCCCAAATAAAAACCAAAACCCCCAAAACAAACAAAAAAAGTAGTTTATAGTAAAAAAAGATCCATGTCAATATCACACTTACCATGAACTACAATGAATAGATTTGTAGGCTTACTAGAAATTTCTAACTGCTCCTCTTCATGCCATGACTAAGTAGTCTGTCACTCCTGTTCTGGTATGCATTTATCTTGTCAAACCATCTGGCTTATCTCTTTATCACGAGCTTGTTAGACTGCTATTGGCAATGTTCACAACAACAAATGGAATAGAAATGTAACCTTAGCCTGTCACAGCCTTTGAACTCTTATGTCAATCCTACTGTACACATTTAAACATCTTCCTTTTTCTTCTTCATGTTACCAGAATGGCACACCATGAAGAGGAAACCATGTTTGGAACCCCTAATTCAGACAGGCTGAATGATATTCAAGCTCCCACAGGCTTGATTTTCCCTTGTGTAGAATGGGATGTTAAAGGCCTTTTCTACTAAATAAAATACAAGTGTGAGTATGTTTCTGTTACCCCAAACTTTTGTGTGGTAGTGACTGTGCATCCCTGCACATACTGTCCTACCTGTCCATAATTATTCAGTTGGATTAACAACAACACAAGCCATGGAAAATATAACTTATTATTTACATTAGACCATACTTCCACATGAACTTCAGAAATAATTTCTTTCATTTTTATTTTATGCATATGGGTGTTTTGTCTGCATTCCACATAAATGCAGTGCCTACAGAGGCCAGAAAAGGAGACTGCTCTTTTGTTTCCCGGCCGCCCAAGATCTGAAATAATCACACAAAAACTATATTAATTGCAGCACTGCTTAGCCTATTAGCTCAGGCTACTTATTAACTAACTCTTACATCTTAAAGTAACTCATTTATATTATTCTGTATCGCCATGTGGCTGTGGCCTACTGGTTAAGATTCCATCCAGTGTCTATCTCCTTTGGCAGCTACATGGCATCTCTCTGACTCCACCCCTTCTTTTCTCCTCTATCTCTGCTTGGAATTCCCTCCTTGCTCTATTCTGCACTGCCATAGGCCCAAAGCAGCTTCTTCATTAACCAATGGTAATAAAACATATTCACAGCATACAGAGGGGAATTCTACATCACAGGATACTGGATTTGCTGGGATTGGAATTACAGATGGTTGATGCTGGAAACTGAACCTAGGTCATCTGGAAATGCTGTCAGTAAACCATCTCTCCAGAAATAAAAATAATTAGCCAAAGATAAATTATATGATATATGAGATTTTTACATTGTTTTATCAAATATTTATGATATATTAAAAAAAGAACAGGATAATCACTGTTCTATATTTAAAAGGATGTGTGGATAAAAAGTTAATAGTTTATTTTAGATAAAAATACAAACACAGTTGGATTTATAACAATCAATAGTTGCTTCAATAAAATATCAGTTTGTTGTTAGAACATGCCAAAGATACCAGATTGGTATGCTCAGAGAATGTAAGGACTGGTTATATAACATCACTGGTAAAGAGCATCTATAGCTTAACACTGAATTAGAATAAAATACAATTGAAAATTTGATGGTGAATTATCATAAAATCTAATTATATAGTCCAACATTACATGAATTTTAAGGAAAAATTCTTAAGTGATTGTGTAAAGCAGCTGAACACATACAAAAATAATAGAAATAAAAGATGTCAGTGAGAACAGCTGGCTATTTCATTTTCTGTATTTTTTGAAAATGCCTTTTTTTCAGAAAACATATAAAGCAAGGGTTGTAAGCAGTGGATTTAAGTAACAGTGTCCAAATCACTGACAAAAGTTTTCAATCTGAGGCAGAAGAAAGAAGTTTGCCAACAACAGTTACTGGAGGAGGGCTGCCTTCTTCAATGGCAGTGTCACCATTACTGCTCTGCACGGGTAGAGCTGAGTTAGTAGGAACATCTCCTTAGTATTCCAAGTGTATATAGCATTGAACTAAAAGTTGTTCTTATGCTTTGAAGTCAAACTTTAAAAATTAACATGGAAAATTCTAATTATGAAGATCCAGATAGCTGTTTTGCTGATGCTTCAGATTTATTCTTGTGCTTGAAGGTTTATTATAAAACACTGGTATCCTACTTTATTCGAATCAGGCTTATATTCGAATCAGCTGAAAGGTTGAACTTGATCACAAGCAATATAGTTTCAAGGATAAATCCAAAAGCTCTTTCTGAAAGGTATCCTAGACTCCTGATTTATCAGTCAGGCTGTGCTGACCTCTAGGGAGTATGAAACACTTTCTGTACACTTCTATCTTTTAAAAAAAAAAATAAAAAATAAAAAAAATCATCTGACTGATGAGCCAAAGAAATAAGCAAGCACAGCATTTCCCAGGTTCCCTTTCAGGGTCTTTTTAACTTTCTTGGCTCATCCTTGTATTCTTGGACTGGACCCTTTTCTTTTGTTTTCTCTCCTTACCCTTTGTACTTCCATCTGACTGCTGCTTTGATAGGATCCCATAGCCAGCACACTGCTGTACCTGAGGCCTGGAGACAAAGGGCCTCCTCCTACAAACCAAGTGTTCATGTCCCTATCAAATTCATACATCGAAACCTAATCTCCAATGTCTAATACCACACGAAGTGGGGTATTTTCTAGTGATAAGGTCATGAGGGCCTTATCCTCATGAATTAAATTAGTGCCTTGTCTCATTATACAATCTGCCTGGCCTGGAACTTGATGTGTAGACCAGGGTGGCTTTCAATGCACAGAGATCTGCCGGTCTCTGTCTCCCAACTACTGAGATTAAAAGTATGTGCTCCTTAAAATGAGATCTCAGAAAGTGTTCTTGCTCTTCCTGCAAGGTGATAAAACAGAGAAGAGAGATTCCTATGAAACAGGAAGTAGATTTAACTAGACATCAAGTCTACTGGAACCTTGATCCTGGACTTTCTAATCTTTAAAACTATAAAAATTAAGTATTTGTGCCTTTTTCTTTTGTTTTTCTGAGACAACGTTCCATTTAACCCAGGCTGACTTTAAACTTGCTATGGAGCCAAAGATAATCTTTATTTCTTTTTTAACTTTTTAAATCTATTCTTTAACTTTCTATTTATTTATTTATTTTTTTGTGTCATGCATCTCCATCCCATTCATTTCCCCAGCCTCCTCCCCCCCGAAAATAAAATGAAATTTGACAGAAAATTAAAGAAGTAAAAAGAAAAAGAGAAGGAAAAACCAATCTTGTCATGGAAGCTGTAGTGTGATACAGTGAGTCACACAGTAAACCCTTTTATCCATACGTCTTTACTTGCCAGTATACATTGCAAAGAGTCATTGGTCTGGTTCGAGACCTCTGGTTTCTTTTACACTATTGATGTTGGGACCTCACTGAAACTCCTCTTGTTTATCTTGTTGTTGCCCTGTGTTGGGGAGATCCTGTAGCTTTGGGTCTGCAGAATCAGTTCATTGACTGCTCCAGCAGATCACAGATGGGTGATGCTGGGGTGGGCCAACTCATAACCCTGGTTCTGGGCCTGGGTAGTTGCAGGGTTGGTCATCCCACCAGCTCTCTCTTGTCCCCACCACCAACGTGAGCTCTCATGCACTGCCCTGGCTATTTTACCCCTTGCAGTAATGAACAAGGGTGGGGCCAGTTCTCCTGCTTTCAGGTCCCCATGGTTGGTTCTTCTACATCTACATCTTCTAGACCAGCTCTACTGTATTGCTCAGGCATGGCTAGGGGCCACTCTCATACGTGCTGCAGTTGATGAGGGGCAGGGCCAGCTCTCCCACTCTTTATGACCTTAGGGCCAGTTTTCCCAAATGCCTCAGGTGTTGATGGGGGGCATGTTTCCCTGTCTATGCTGCCACATGACAGATGAGAAATGGGACAGTTTTCCCACACACAACTTTGGGGCTGTCTGACCTACAACCTTTATTTTCATGTTCTGAGTTACAGGCATGCGTCCTCACAACATCCAGATTTACACACACACACACACACACACACACACACACACACACACACACACACACACACACACACACACACACACACACACACGCACACACACACACACACACACACACACACACACACACACACACACACACACACACACACGCACACACACACACACACGTGTTTGTGTATATACACACACACACACACACGCACGCACACACACGCACACACACACGTATAACATTTTACTGTCACAGCATGAGCAGACTAACACAACGCCCTAGGAACATGCCCTAAGATATGGGCTCTTAAAGTAAACTGTGAAAGAAGCAGTGGGTCTAGGTCTTAGTTGAATTTCTCACATAGTTTACTAAAATCTCTACACTTTAAGGCTCACTGGCTTCTTACATAATGATTGTTAAACTGCTACTTTGATCAGTTTAAACTTGGCTACCACCCTGGAAGGGAAGAAATAAAATGTGACTCTGAATTTACCGGAGAAGGAAAACAGGCGACTGTCCACTGTCCTGGCGATGGACTGTAGCTTCACCACATCCATTGACTGTCCGATGTGCACAGTGCTAGGCATGCTTCCCAGGGTTCCTCTCACAAACTCTGCTACCTCTTGCACGGTAAACATTTGCAGCAACTCGTCAAAGATAGTGGGGAAAGAATTAAGTAGTGCAGCCTGTGGGAGCAAGTAAAGCTGTGGTTAGCTTAAAGTTAGGTTTGTGCTTATCTGGTATGTTCAAAGGTATGAGGCTGAAAGAGTTTCAGAAGGCCCTACAGCACCCCTGCCTTGAGAGGGTTCTTCCCTGGCCTTTGACTCAACTCATCCCTATAGCATTCTTGGAGCATAGGGAAAAGAAATTCAAAAATTAAACCAGGAAATTTTACTAGGGCTCAGGCCACTGGAGGCTTTCATAATTTGCCAAGTATTTGCAGATGAGAGAAGGAAGGATAAAGAGAACTTTGCACAATGTAGCGTAAGACAGTTATTTTTTCCTCATAGCATAGATTTAAACTTTTTGTCTTTATGATTAAGCTCTTGACTTCTCAATTTTAGTTTCCAACTCAAGCCAGAAACTTCTAAGAAAGGGAAAAGTAACTGAAAGTTGAGTGCTTCAAGCAGTGCCAGCTGGACTCCATTAATAGCAGTAACCCAGCTTTAAGAACTAGACCATTTTCCAGGGACAGTGATGTTCATATATAATCATGTAATCTGAAGAATACATAATTTTTTCTCACATGTGATCTCTGGCAGTCTCAAGTATAAATTCAAAAGTATGGGAACATATGGATTCATTTAGTTATAAACTCTTGAGGGCTATTGATAACATTGACTTAGAATTCAGTGACTATGTTGGCCCAAACAAGAAGGGGAGTAGGGAGGGAGAGGGCAAGGAAGGGAGAGGGAGCAAGAAAACACATGTGCACGTGGGCTTCTAGGATCTGAGCTCTGGAAGCAAGATGTGGTCTCTTAAGAAAAATGTAATAACTTATTTAATGAGGTGGGGAAAGCATGATGGCATTAGTAGTTTTATTTGTTCATTCATTTGAATCACATTTATTTATTTAGTGGGGAGCACATGCTCATGTGGAGGGCAGAAGACAACTTATGGGAGTTGGTTCTCTTATTTCAGCACATGGGACCTGGAGATCAAACTCAGGTCATCAGGGTTGGCATCATGAGCCTTTACCTGCTGAGCCATCTTGCTGCCCCAATCTGATAATACTGATCCATAATTTTTGAGAGGCAGAACACTATAGGAGAAAAATAATAGATTTTTAAATTAGACACATGAGTTCAAATTCCAGCTTTAAGCCAGGTGTGGTGTTTCATGCCTATAATTTTAGCTATTGAAATTTAGGCAGGAGGCTGCAAGTTTAAGACCAGGCTGGATAACACAATAAGACTCAATAAAAATAAATAAATTATCAGTTTTATCATTTGTCTGCTATATGTTTGATGAGTTGCCATGATCTCTGGTTTTCTCATTTATAAAATGGGTATGACACTATTATTGGCATATGGAAAAATTAGGCGCATTGTTTTCATCAGAGTTCTAGAACACAACAGGTCTTCAATAAGTGCTATGTGCTATGTATGCTAATTATCAATTTGTCAAAGTCTAGGATCACCTGGGAGATGGGCCCCTGGGCATGCCTTTGAGAGATTATCTTGATTATGTTAACTGATGTGGGAAAACCATCTTTACTGTGCATAGGACTATTCCTTGGGCAGGGGATCCTGAACTGCATGAACAAAGGGGACTGAGCCACAGTATGCATTCATTGCTCTCTGCTTCCTGACTAGGGATGGAATGAGGAGCTAATTCAAGCTCCTGCTACCTTGACTTCCACTGCGATGAACTATATGCTGAACTGTGAGCAGAACAAAACACCTTCTTCCTTAAGTCACTTTTGTAACAATACTTTACCACAGCAGCAAGAAAAGAAGCAAAGATGAGATGGCTCCTATTTTCTTCCTGTATTTATTAAAAGAGCCATGAAGGAAGCTGTTTGTGCTTCTTAGTCTTCTTATACCACTAATCCAAACAAGATTTATGAAGGAAAATAGAAGCGACACCTTAAGAACAGAAAGTAACAGCCTATGTTTAACAAGTGAGGTGGAGTTGGGGAAAGACATTTTTCTTAAATGATTCCTCAAGCAATAGATAATGGCATAGAGTGAGTGAAAATTTACACCACGGAAAAGCCAGCATTACTGTCTTTTATGCTAAGGCCAGATTAAAGTGTGAAATTCATATGAAATCTGTCTTCAGGTTAATAAATATCAAGAAAATTATTTTACAGCAGTTAAAACCAGTATACACGCATATAAGCAATTCAGATACAAAAGACAAAATGGGGAGGTAATTATGTCATACTCAGTAAGAACACTGTAGCTAATTTCTTTCCTTAAATGGTGAAATTTCCTACAATTATGCACCAGAACAGAAAGACACACTCTGACAACTTCTGACAGTCATGATCAACGATAGAAAGCCTGATTCAACAGCAAATTTTCCAAGAGTTCTGGAATTCATGAAACATATGCTTGGTAGCATAGAGCCAAATTTGAACCCTAAACATAATTGAATTGATACCAGGTCTACCAGGTCTAAGCTCTCTATCCTTATGTTTCTCCCAATGACCCAAGGGTGCAGCAAATGAAACACACAGTGTTTGACGACCAGGAACAAAAGCTGGTTCTTCAAGAACAATTTGATAAGTGCATGTATCCATGCCAGGATCACCACTGTTTGTACAAAGCATTGACAAATACTCAGAAAGCATGTCTACCCTGCTCTGTTAGCTACCTTCAATCTCCCTGTAACTCTTTTTGGAGAGAGAAGCTGAAGGTATTCTTGGTCCCTATTAGAAGGAACAGATAGACTGGGGAAAGTCCAGAGAGAAAAAGCAGTTTCTTGTGGCACTTTTAAAGTGAGCTCATAGAAGGAGTTTCCTTAGAGAGATTCTTGAAACCTTGAGGATTCCTTTATAGCATGTAGCTTCCAGATGATCACCTGTTCTTTGGCCAAGAAACCTACAGACAATTAATTGGCATATAGAGACAATATAGAAGGAAGACAAATAATAGACTAAGTTTAGAATAAAGTAGGACAAGGCTTAAACATACAGGCTGACTAATAGCACATGCAGTCATTGATGGGGAGACATAGAGAAGCTATCTGATCTTTGTTGACAGCTTTTGGCAGAACTGGCTTCAAGCAGCCAAAAAACTATAATCCACTAGGTAAGAGCCTACTAATTTGATAAGAGAAAATAAACACAACCCTTATGTGTATGGAATAATAAATGTTTTATTTATTATAGCATAGGTCTGCTTGGTAAAGGTAATAGACTAGCTGGTTAGGAAATTTTCATAGGAGGAGGAAATTTCTTTCTAACACTGATATTTCTGATAGAATCTAGCTCTAATTCTTAGTGCATTCAGTTATTCCTATTAGATTTCAGTTTATCTCATTCTTAACATTTGTATTAGAAAGTTGTAATAAAAATTAACTAGGAAATAAAATTCCCTATATATTTTAAATATCCTCCATGAATACAATGTTCATAACAACTATAGTATGATAATTAGCAAACTTGGTCTAAAGAGAATTCATAATAACGAAGTTATGCTGATTTTCTAATACAAAAATACTAAGCTTTTTCAGACCTCATAGCTGAGGCAAAGTTGGCTTTCCTTTGTTCTACTAAGTATTTACTTGTAATTCACTTCTTTCCCAACACAGAGACTCTCTGTCACAGTTTCATCAATTCTAGAAATCAAAGAAACCACCTGTTAAAATGAAGAACCCTAGCAGCAACACCTCCCTCCACAAAAGCTGTAGATATCTCTCCCAGAATGGGGCTGTCAATAGTAAGGCATGGATGGAGGAGGCTTTTTTGGGTGGGGGTTCTACCTCTCAGGACTAAACTACTTGCTATTAATGAGCGGTTCAGAGAAGAGTGAAAGCCACTGCCTTCAGTTATGTATCCATTGGACACATCCCCAGGCTCTGATAGTTCCAATCCAATAGATAGACAGATGTCCATGACTAAACTGTGGGCCACAAAACCAAGCCAAGAGTCAGGAATCTCAGAAAGGGACTAGTCGAGAAGAGCAGAAAGTTAAGGAGGGAAAGGAGATAAAAAAGGCTTGGGGAAAGAGTAATCAGAAGTTATTATAGATGAAATTGTCAAAGAAGTAATTTAACTCAGGAAATCCCCCAAATAACACAACAACAATAGCAACAAGAAATCCCACACCATTTCCCCATAGTCCACAGACCTGAGTGAAGAGGAGTGTTTCCGAGTTTCTACTGTCCAGACTCAGCACAAACCGAATGGACTGGAAAAGCTCCTGGATGCTAGACCGGAACTGTTCCTCTTCCATCCCACAGGTGGCCCTTGAATACAGGATTCGTGACTGCACGATGAACTTGAAAAGGTATTCCAGGGCCTAGAAATGCAGGAGGAAAAGGAATGATGAGACACTGTAGATGGCTAGGAACTCAAGTAACAAGAATGTAACGACAAAGAAACAGCAAAAAAAATCAGGTGACAGGTGATTCCAGCTACGGATGGGCACTCTATTCCTAAAAATCTTTTCTCAAAATTCCAAACTGTAGCTAAGCAGAAGCTGTCTGTTTACTGACAGAATTATTAAATGATTTTATAACCATTTTCTAGGTTCTGGAATGAAGACATCACAGACAGTTATTCAAAGAGTTAAAGAATATTCAGAATTCAAAGAAAATTCAGCTTCTTCAGCTTGTTGTTGTTGTTCTTCTTCTTCCTCCTTCTTTTTCTTCCTCCTTCCTCCTAATTCTTCCTCCTCCTCCTTCTTTTTTTAAGGACAGAAAATGCAAAATCTCAAAGGCAAGGATATAGCATAGCTACTCTTTGCTGTGGCCCAGGCTGCCCTCAAACTCACTATCCACCTGCACATCCTCTGGAGTGCTAGGATTAAAGGCATATGCCACCACACCTGATGTAACTACTCTTGAGTTTACTGTAAGAAGGAAAGGGCTTTTAAGGAGTGTCCTGAAACTTTACGTTACAAGTGGGGTCTGGGGTAGGGACTTCTGCCTTCTTATTAAAGGACAAAGAGGTCTGGAAAAGTAGTGTAGGTTACACAGCAGCTCGTGTACCTGACACATCCCCTCTCCAGTTCCTTCCAGCCATGACATCTGCCATTAACAGTTTACAACATAGAAGACAATGTCCTCAAAAAATGGCTCGAGAGCAGAATGTGATTCTGATGGATCTTTGCAATTTGTGTGATACTTATCAACACAATAATTCTCCTTTAAGAGAACAGATTCAAGCCTCATGACTGTTTCCTAATTAAAGAAATGCTATATTATCTCAGATAATGGAAAGGCAAAAACATTGGATTAAAAAAAAATTCTTAGCCTCTTTTTAGCATCTGCCTGTTAGGGTTGGCTTAGGAAATTCAGTTCATACGGATGATGGTTAGTTTAGGAAAATGTGTCTGGGAAGTTGATCTCTGATCTCTACATGCACATTCCATAACCACAAACAAACAAACAAATGTAATTTATTTCTTTTAAAGGACAGGGAAAGAGAAAGCCAGATAAGGACTTGTATTCTCCTTTGTTTACTGCTTTGTGCCACAGACCAAGCCTCTCCTGATGTCATGTCTTGCCGGCCATGATGAACAGCATTTCTCTGAACTGTTAGCCAAAGTAAGCTTTTTTTTTTTTTAAATTGGATATTTGAACACAGCAATGAAAAGAAGTAACAAATACATTGGCTTCATACACTGCTAGAACCCTGTGCTAGGAGCCTTTTTTAACATCTAGTGAATGGAGAATTGGAAAAGTCTATTACTTTATAAATCCAGATAGACACCTGCAAGCCACATGCTGTGACTGGCCCACTATATATGTGCTTTAGTGATTATTCATGCCTGTGCAGCAGATAATATAAAAGTTAAGGCCCAGTCTCATTTATTAGGCTATCTCAGTCACTAAAGTAGGAGTTATTCCCTCTACTATGACACAGATATTCTCAGTCACAGAGAAATTTCTCAAAAATTTCACATGCTTAGGATAGAATGTGAGCCTGGTAAATGTCTCACTGTCTGTCAGATGCCTAACCTCAGGAGGCAAAAGATCAGTGAATATTGTAGAATAAGGGAAACAGACAGAAACAGTTATTTTTTTAAAAAATGAAAGCCTATAATATCTGTTATGCTATATCTAGTTATAAACTACACATCTTGAATTTTAAAAAAGAAAATTTTTTCTTATCAGCACTGCTCAAATGTTTAGCTATTTGTTTTTCAGTCAGAAATGACTACAAGAGAGGTTCTAAGAAATATTCACTAGTTTCAGAAGGACAGAATCTAATAGCAAAGTTGCTCACATTTTTCACACATGATGGCTAGTTCTCTTAAAACAGTGTGCAAGAAACACAGGATTGTGTCAAAGAAAGTCCTGTGCAACCTGGACAGAGGAAAGAAAAACAAGCCAAATTTAAATCTTTCATTACCACCTGTTTTCCCCCTTCTCACTCCTGAAAACCAGCTTGCTACCTCTGAGACCCCAAGACAGATTGCAGCAGAAGTGAAGGGTACGTCTTAGGGTATTTGTTCAAGATTCAACGGGTTGCTCCCAACCATGTTTGGTGAAAATGAAATATTTAACTGAGGCTAAAGCAGCTACCCCGTCCTTTTCTACTCAACAAATTTGAAAGGAGACTGTGAAAGTTCTTGTAAATTCTCTCTCCTCTCTCTCTCTCTCTCTCTCTCTCTCTCTCTCTCTCTCTCTCTCTCTCTCTCTCTCTCTCTCCCTCATATATGTGTATGCATACACACCTGTGTGCATGTACAGAGGCTAGAGGAAGACTTCAGGTGTCTGAATTATTCTTTTGAGACAAGATCTCTCATAGAATATGAAGATGGACTGGCAGCAGGCAAGTCCCAGTGGTCCTCATCTCTGCCTCCTGTAGAGTTGGGGTTACAGGCATGCTTGTGGCCAGGCCAGGCTTTTTAGGTATCAGGATTCAAACTCAGGTCCTCACGCTTGTACAGAAGGCACTCTTGTCTCTCCATTCCCAATTTCAACTTTTCTATCACCAAGAAGATACATTGTACCCTTTTGCTAAGAGTGACATAGCTCAGCAGTGAAAAGCATGCTGTATTACGGAACACTCTGTCAAAGTCATCCTCAAATCCTAGTCTACAGATACTTACTCAGCCATGTTTGTTGCCACTTCTAGTCAAAATAACTATGGAATAGAAACAACTTAAAGGTCAGTTAGCTGAAAAATGGATATGAAAATGTGGTACATATACACAATGGGATTGTATTCAGCTGTAAAGAAAAATGAAATAATGAAATTTGCAGACACATAGATGGAACTAGAAAATACACGAAGTGAGGTAACCTAGACTCAGAAAGACAAACACCACATAATATCTCTCATCTGTGGATCCTAGTTCTGAATCATTAGATGTCAGTATATAACTTAGGAGTAACCACAGAAACCAGGAAAATAAAAAGGAACTATGAGGGGGATGGCTCAAGAAAAGGAAAAGGTCGTAGGATATGGTACCATGAAGAGGGGACATGGGAAAAATGTGGAGGGAAACTTTTTTAGCAGAGGGACAGGGAGGAAAGAGAAATACACTAAAGGTATTTGAGAAAGTCAAACACATTATTTTGTGTTGGCTTAAATATACACACACATATGCATGCATGTGAGTATGTGAGTGTGTGTGTGTTTAATGAAGTTATGCCATGTGATGGTTTGAATAAGAATGGCCCCTACAGGCTTATATATTTGAATGCTTAGTCATCAGAGAGGGGTACTATTTGAAAGGATCAGAAGGATTAGAAGGTATGGCCTTATTAAAGGAAGTGTGTAACTGGGGTGGACACTGAGGTTTCAAAACCCCATGCCAATTCCAGTGTCTGTCTGTCTTTCTGTCTCTTTGCTTGTAGATCAGGATGTAGCTCTCAACTGCTTCTCTAGCACAATGCTTTCCATGCCTGTTTGTCATGCTTCTCACCATGATGATAGTGGACTGTAAATAAGCCTCCAATAAAAGTTTTCTTTTGTAAGAATTGCCTTGGTCATGGCATCTTTTCACAGCAATAGAACAGTGACTGTGACATGCCATATAGGGTAATAAAGCTCCCCCAACAGTCACAGACTAGCTAATAAAACCTTCAGTGCCAGGCATGGGAAATTTCCCTTCAAGTTGTTGGTAAAGGAGTCCAAGAGACTCCCAAAACAATATAGGCTATTACCTTGGTTGCCTCTCAGAACTTGAAGATAAGACTCTATTGCTGAAGACAATAGACTTGAAGGAGTTGCACGCCTTTAATTCCAGCACTCGCAGAGGCAGACAGATCTTTGTGAGTTTAAGGCCAACCTGGTCTACAAGAGCTAGTTCCAGGACAGGCTCCAAAGCTACAGAGAAACCTTGTCTCAAAAAAAAAAAAAAACCAATAAAAAAAGAGACTTGAAGGAACAGCTGGAACTAGCTGGAAGCCACCTCCCTGAGGACTAATTCTCATAGGGGCTATACAAGCTTTCAAAGGAGAAAAGCAATAAATAGTCCTGTTCAGCTTTAAAGCCTATGAACCACAAAAATGACCAGCCCAGCACAATGTTCCCATTGGTGTAATAGTAGCACTTCTATCTGGGATGTAATCAACAGCTGTCTAATTAGACTTAGGCCCACTCAATAGGAGGGAATTCATGCTTGGTACTGTAAACCCAGCCAACTACTCAAGGCTGAAGAGGTCATGGGCCCTAGAGGAGAGCCTACTACTGCCACTTTTCTAAACCAGTACAGTTTCCAACTGTACGCTAAACACTTATTCTTACGTGTAGCTTCCACCCTTCATAAAAGAAGCTTATTTTGCAACAGTTAGGGACTATTACCAAAATCATTACCTGGTAAAAATGCAAAGAACAACTGACTGTGGGGTGCCCAACCCCAAGTGATACATCTACAATGCAATCCCTACACCTACGACTCAGGGAATATCACAGAAGAGCCAGAGAATGATGATGCATGTTGTGAGAGAGTGTCTTCTATTGTAGACAGGAAAGATGCAACCATGAAATCTTACCAATATGGTTTTCTAAAAAAGACCTGCATAATGACATGCCAATGTGGATGGGGAAATTTTCCAAATTTTCTATAGCACCCTTAAGTAATTAATTAATGGGCTCACACAGAATCTTTTGTATTTAAATTTTAGGAGATGGGCTAGTCTTATGTATGTTTCTTAGCACCCAGAATAGACAGTAACCATTTAGTGAACATTTGTATGAAGGAGGAAAAAAACCCTTATAGCCTCAGGTATTTAAAGTATGTTCAGAGAGTCAAGGAAAAGTAAAAAGAGAACTGTGACTTAATTCTACCCATGCTATCTGACACACTGTACTATGTAAGAAAGAAGAACAATACACGACACAGGGCCTATACTTAGTATAGATGATGTGATATTAAAAGAAGACAGAAAAAGAACAACTTTGATGCTATTCTCCTTTTAATTACTATGTAAAAAGTGTGGAAAACATAATTAAAATGCAACTTTAAGGAACGATAACCCAAGTACAAGATAAGACAGGGACAGATACAGAAAGTCTGGTCTTGCTTTAAGGGTGTTTCCAGAAGACATGAAAGCTTTCTTGAAAACATTTGAAAAAAAAGGAGGGGTTAATTGCTCTTATATGGCTCTCTACTGTATAAGAAGTTAATATACTGAAGTTAACTTACAGTGAGGGGAGCTCTCACCATTTGGAGCTACCCAGCAATGAAAAGCAAGTTGCATTGTCAGGGAATCTACTCAGGCCAACATTTTGAGGATCAGCCCACAGAAGATTCAGATTCTTCTTAATGCACAGGTTTTAATGTTAGCTTCTTCAAATATCGTCATATATCTATCTACTTCTTTCTTATTTACCACAGTCCCAAAACACAATATTTGGTATCCATCAAAGAAGTGAACTGTATTCAATCTGAATTCTAATCAATGCTCTTACCAGTATTAGCTTAGAAGTAGTATCAATACTTGAGTCAGTAGGAGGGCAAACTGATACTATTGGTAAAAATAAGACAGAGGAGGATGGCTAAAATCAATGTTCACTTCTTGCTTCAAGGTAAAATGATCAGGTATAAAGCTCCTAAGGAGCACAACTGAGGTAGGGAAAGGAGATTACATGGATTCAGCATTCATTCCTGAAAGTAGGTCAGCATACTACAGTTGTCTTGAGCACCATACACATGATATTACACACAAATAACTGTAGGAATGGCCCCCTTCTGGAAGTGTGGCAAGCTCAGGACATTACCCGCATGGCTTCCTGAATGTGGTCCTGCCGAATCAGTTCTGCTGAGCAGTCCATGTACCACTTCAAACAGCGGATGAGCTCCCTGGAAAGAGAACATTTACAGAAATTTCATTTTAATCAAAAGGCAATGAGTCTCAAATTTATATTTAGTCAAATGGAAAATAGCAAAGAACTGTCAAATAGGAAATAATATTCTGCTGATGAGCTAAAGTGATGGATCCATCACAGCTGTGGAATTTTCACGTTATCTGAGAGCAGACATTCTCTGTCCATAAGGAGCTACAGAATTTTTATCAATAGTCATAAGCACCCTTTCCCACTCTCGTTTTCCCCCAAACTGAGACTGTATTATGTATTTTTATTTGTCTTAAGTTGTAGTATCTCCAGAACATACAACACTAACTAGCACACTGAGTAAAAGTATACTAATGCCACTCCATTCCATACCTCATTTCCCAAGGACCAAGCCACCTGAGAGCAATGAGTTTACTGAGTTAGAAGTATTGCAATGTAAAAGAGCACAGGCTGGCTTCGAACTTGTGATCCTCTGTCTCTGCCTCCTTCAGCAAATCCTACCAGTGTGTACCACCACAACCGACATTATGACACACAATGATGCCTGTGCCAAGCCTTTTAGTCTCTAATCGGATGTATCCATGAAATTGTTTTTCTTAACACAATATTAGTGTTACTAATATCTCAAATAACAGAACTGAATTTGTGTATTTAAGTATAATAAAGCAGCTATAATGGTTTCATACAGGAGGGATGGGGAAGGCTTAGAAGGAGAGAGTACTGGGAGAGATGACTGGAATTAGGGGGCATTTGGGGAGTAACCTGGAAACTTAGTGCAATGGAAATTCCCTGTAATCTGTGAGGGTGACCTTAGTGAAGACTTCTATCAATGGATGTTGTGTAATGTTTTTGTTCTTTTACTCTTTGGATTTTTGGACTCTTTTGGGAGGAGAAATACTTCAGGAGCCAGCCATCTAGCCAACCAGCTACACAGCAAGCCATAGAGTCAGAAACAAAGGAATACCGGAATAGAAAAAGATAAAAGCCCAGAGGCAAAAGGTAGATGAGATAATTTAAAGTTAAGAAAAGCTGGAAAGAAACAAGCCAAGGTAAGGCTGGGCATTCATAAGTGAAAATAAGCCTCCATGTGTGATTTATTTGGGAGTTGGGTGGAGGGCCGCCAAAAGACCAAAAGAGCCAAAAAGAGAAATAAGAGTAAAAAACAACCAACAACATTTTGGCCAATGTGGGACCTGTATTTCCATGTAGGGCCTGAGAAAGCCTGAAAAAAAAAAGTACACTGCTCCTTTAAGAGTTTCTGCCTATTGGCTAGTCCTTGAGCAGCCAGTACTTTAAGTGGGAACAAAAAACAAAGTAAAAACACAGCCACAGCACAAAGCACTGCATTCTAGAGCTCTGGGAAGGCTGAATGCAGTTCCTGATGACCCTCCAACCAAGACACAAGCTTTAGGTTTTGCTCTCACTAACTGAGAAGAGGGCAGAGCCAGCCAAGAGAGCTGTGCAGAGGATCAGGTGCAGCTTAACAGTGTAAAGTTTGCACGTGTGGTCAAAAAAGACTAAAAGATATGCAGTAAAAGAAGTTCAGATGGAAAAAAAACCCTCTAAATAGGTTCCAGTGTGTTTTACAATGTGTACAGGCTTAAGAAAGAAAGAAAATGGGTATAGGCAGTTATAGAAAGAAATAGTTTTAAAAAAATAAAATCTTTAAAGAGATAGTAAAAGTTATATAGAAGAAAAAAAGCCACATAAAGATTGCTGAGAGACCTGGAATTGAAAGAGGGACTGAAGAAATAAACCAGCCTAGATATGTTAATAATGCCTTAACTTTAAAAAAGTAAAAAAAAATATATGTATTTGAAAAAAAATGTATTTGTCAAATGGAAATTAAAAAATGCTTTGGATAAGCAGTTTTCCTTTTGTTTCCACATGAAACAAGAGGCTGTGGATTTATTCCAGGCTGATATGAATCAGGTTTGATCAAGGGAGATAGCATGAAACTTGATAGGTGATATCTATCAACAAAGGTTATAGCTGGTCTTCCCAGGACTTGTTCATTATCTTAAAATTTTCTCAGGGACCCTAAAGATGCTTCACCCACATTCAGCAGGAAATAGTCTAGAGAAAACAATGTCCACATTTCCAAGAGCTCAGTTGTGGGAAGCTTTAGGTTATTTGGTGGTTCATGGATGTTTGGTAAATTTAGAGGAATATAGAAATATAGGAATGATAAGATAAAAGGGTAGATTACTGAATCTACTTTAAACTAAAAACAACTATTAATCTCAAATGTTTTGCATTGGTATGGACTTGCATATTAATACAAATTTAAGGTAATTTTTGTTACAACACACTGTATATATGTTTCCACTCTTGCTTAAAGGATTCTTGTATACTGATAGCAATTTTAAGATTATTTTTGTTACAACATATTGTATATATGTTTCTGCTCTTGTTTAAGGTATTGTACCAAAGCAGTTCATTTAAAATGTAAGGTAAAATTCTAGTTTTTGAAAGCTATTATTATGAACTATTTAGGATAATCAAGAAACACAGCTCAGTAGTTAGTCATCTATAACAATCAAATTTGTAGATAAGCTAGGTATGATCATACAGAGATATATTTTAGATATATGGATGGTCTTCAAACTTTTCAAAGACCTACTGAATATGGCATTTAAAATGCTTTGTCAATTTAGGAATTTTCATAACAATGAGACACATCTGTTCCTCGCTACCAATTTACTTCAGAGATGAGAGGCATTGAAGAAACTTGTTATGGAGTTTGTTTTCAATGTGGCAAGACTAGACATTTGGGAAAGAAGATGCTCTTGCTTAGACTGCTTGACAGTATGTTGTATAAACTGGACATGCAGGACCCACAGGAAAATAACTGGTGAACTTTGCCAAAACAAGGCGGGATGGTCCTTCAGTGTTCCTGCTTCACAGAAGAAACTGCCAGACATTCTACAGGACACAGAGGAAAGTGACTGACAAACTGCCAAAATCAGTGGGACAATCTTTCAAATTTCCTGCTTCATTGAAAAGTTTGCCAGATACTATAGGCCTGTAGGCTAACTCTGGAGGCCCCAACATTGCAAAGGAACTTTGAGTGACTGTTCAAGTAGTCAGATGTTTCTGTCATTTCTAAAGTTTATGGAAGTCATTTGCAATGCACTTTTAGTTTACTTAAATACTTTTATATCCTCCTGCTGCCTCTGATGGAGCGGAAGACTAGACAGTTATATTGGCAGTTTTCTTTAGCTACGATAGAAAGTAAGTTAAGTAAAAAAATTTTGGATTCACTAAGATAGGATAGATTATAAAGCATTTCCTTTAAATCTACCAGACACAAATGAATTGGAATTTGGTACAGTGTGAATGTAATCTTTACTTGATAAATGTTCCTGTTGTATACGGTCTTACATGTTAAGATTAAAACTTTTCATGTTTGTTTATAAAAAAAGCTATAAACGTTGGGAAATATTATTTTAAGGTGTGTTACATTTGTTGACGTTGCATTTAACTCTGTGAAGCTATGTTACTTTGTCTGCCTAAAACACCTGATGGTCTAATAAAGAGCTGAATGACCAATAGTGAGGCAGGAGAGAGGAACAGACAGGGCTGTCAGGCAGAGAGGATAAATATGAGAAGAAATCCAGGAGAAAAGGATCTGGGAATAAGAGAGGAAGGAGGAGGATTTCAGGGGCCAACCACCCAACTATACAGCAAACCATGGAGTAAGAAAGGTATAAAGGAATAGAAAGATAAAAGCCCAGAGGCAAAAGGAAGAATAATTTAAAGTTAAGAAAAGTTGGCAAGAAACAAGCCAAGCTAAGGCTGGGCATTCATTTGTAAGAATAAGCCTCTGTGTATGATTTATTTGGGAACTGGGTGGTGGCCCCCCCAATAGCTGAAAGAGTAAAAAGAGTGAAGCAGTCAACAAATGGAGGATATAGAGTCTGAACCCGCCACCTTCTGTTAACAGGCAAGGCTTCCAGATTGGGACACCAATCATGGCACAAAACCTTTGACCTACAATCTGTGCTGCCTGGAAGATGTGCTAGGGCAATGAAGACACAGAACTTGTGGGAGAGGCCCAATGACTGGTTCAGCTTTAGACCCATGCCAAGAGAGGGAACCCGTGCCTGGTACCAGTGCCTGGATGGCCAGGAAGCAGAGGCAAGACAGCCTAGAGACTCCAGATAGAAACAAAAATGACATGGAAAAACAAAGTCAATGAAATGAATCCTAACGATATTCTTCTATGCTCATAGATTGGTGCTTAGCCCAGTTGTTATCAGAGAGGCTTCATCCAGCAACTGATGGGAGCAGATGCAGATCCACAGCCAGAAATTAGGTGGAGTTTGGGGATCCCCACTCCAAGAGGGGGATGAAAGATTGTAGGAACTAGAGGGGTCAAGGACACCACAAGAACACGGCCCACAGAATCAACTAAGCAGGGCACACAGGGACTCACAGAGACTGAAACAATCATGGACCCTGCACGGACCTGTGCCAATTCATACCTTATTGTTGTATAGCTTGGTGTTCTTGTGGGGCTCCCAAAAGTGTGAGTGGGGCCTGTCTCTCACTCTTTTGCCTCCTACTGGATTGCTTCATCCAGCCATGACAGGAGGATCTGTGCTTAGTCTTACTGTGACTTATTATGCAGTGTTCAATTGATATCCCTGGGGGACCTGCTACTTTCTGAAGGGAAATGAAGGAGGAATGGATCTGGGAGAGAGAAGAGGTAGGTGAAGGGAAACTGTGGCTGGGTTGTTATATACAAGAGAAGAATAAATTAAAAAAAAAATTGAACTCTAAAAAATAATAACAAACCACAGTTTAAAAGAGAATGATCAGCAGGTCTGTGTAAAGGAAATGAAACAAACTGCCCTTCAGAATAAGCTTTAGTAGTAGAGAGAATGCCACAACTAAAGGAGCCATGATCAAGCCTTGAAATGGGAAAGCATTAGAAGAGACAAATGCCCTGTATAGTATGAGGAGGTCTTGAAGGAAAGAGCTTTCAAACTTAAGGAGCAAACAGGGTTTCTGAGTCTTACAGGTTTCCAGAGTGAGTGGAGAAGCTACTTCTGACATGGAGGAAGGCACTAGATGAGACCATAGTTTAAAGATGGCTTGTCCTTAGCATCAGAGGAAGCTGGGCTTCCTCTAACAATCACAGAAAGTGCCTGTTGGTTCTTGCTCTTAGGAATAGGCTACAGAAGATATGTGGCCTGATTTCTTCTGTATTGACACATCTAATCAATCAATCAATCAATCAATCAATCTCTCTCTCTCTCTTAGATTTTCAAAACAGGATTTCTCTGTGTATCCCTGGCTGTCCCAGAACTTGCTCTTGTATAAACCTCAAATTCAGAGATTGGCCTGCCTCTCCCTTCCAGGAGTGTTGGGATTAAAGGTATGCACCATTATCGCCTGACCACATCTAATCTCTCATAGTATCATATTTTTAAAGTGGCAGGTCCATGATCTAACTAGAAGGTATATACATTTTCTTTCTTTAAAGATTTATTTATTATGTATATAGTGTTATGTCTGTATGTATGCGTGCAGGCCAGAAAAGGGCACCAGATCTTATTACAGAGGGTTGCAAACCACCATGTGCTTGCTGGGAAATGAACTCAGGACCTCTGAAAGAACAGTCAGTGCTCTTAATCTCTGAGCCATCTCTCCAGCCCCCAGGTATATACATTTTCATAACAAGAGATTAACAGAGGTAAAGGGTACAAGCTATGGGCTGTACTAGCATGCATTTTTGTGTTTGTAGGCATATTATGTAATCCCACTGTGCCTCATTCTACTCACTGGACATATGGAGGAAATAACAGTATATCTCAACGTTGCTGTTGAAAACTAAGAAGATGATACCTAAAACACATAGTGTCTACTCTCCAATGTGACATCAAAATCTAAGAACACTGCAGTTTTGCCACTGTTAAGCTTTATTTATTGCAGTAAAAATTATACTAATTTCATAAAAATGGCAACATATTATTTATCCAATGGTCTTAGCTAATTTTTTTTCACATGAAGTATCTTTTTGTTTTATTTGGTCTTTGTTTGGAGTGTTATAATGTTGGCCTCTCATGCTTCTCATCCAGAAAAGACTGAATTTCAGTAGCTTTTCTATCAGTTCTTAAAATAAAAAGCACAGTAGCTATGTGATAAACTATATTTTAAGCTCCCAGTGAAAGCCTGCAGCTCCTATTGTATTTGTTGTGACTGACAGCTACTCTAGGATGAGGAAAAAGGAAAGGGCGCTTGTTTTTACCCACTTATTTGTTTATATTTATTTTTTATTAGAAGCTCTACTTAAAACAGTAAGGTAAGAAAAAAGAATCTAAAGGCATTCAAATTTGAAGTGAAGAAGCAAAACTATGTCTACTTAGATTCATATATGTCCATTTCTTATTGTTCCACTAGTCATCATGATTGTGTGAGTAGGGGGTGTCACTGAAGGTCTCATAAAAAATGTTGGCACTAGGGTGGATAGCTGGAAAGAGGTCTGAAGGGGAGCAGACAGTAGAACACATGGGAAATGGGAGTCGAGAGGAGGAGTACTAGGCTGATAAGGTTTAAACACAGAGAGGATTAGGAGGAAGGGTAACTGAAAGTAAGGGTATAAGAAATTATATGGAGAGTAAGACTGACTGGGAGACAAAGATCCACATGCCAGTCTGGGTTGCCCTGGCCCAGAGAAGAAAATAGGGGCCTACCGATACTGCAAGGCACCTGGTGGATGGGCTCTTTTATGGAGAACAAATATATAGTGGGGTATGGAGCAGAGAGAGAGAGAATGGTTCATGTCCTGTGAAGAGAGGAAGATCCAAAACGGTGAAGGCAGTAAGGAGTTGGCTGAGGTTGGTGGCAAGCTTGTATTCATGTCTGTGGCTCCTGTTACCACCAAAGGCAGAGAGGTAGGGCTGCACAGAGTAGGTCCTGTCCCTCATTGACTGCCACACTTGAGAGTGGCCCACACCTCACCTGAGCAGTTTGACTCTGTTGTTGAGGACAAGGGCGAGCTGGCCCCAAGGGCATGAAAGTAGAAGAGCTAGCCCCGCCCCCTTGTCTGCCAAGTGGTGAGACAGATGAGGGAAAGATGTCCTTCCCCCTTCATTTCTTGCCGCCTGTGTCAGGCATGAAAGCTGACCCAGTCCCTCACCAATTGCAGCACTAGAAAGAGCAGGCCCTGCACCTCACCTGGGCAACACAGTACAACTGGCCCTGCTAGCGATGGTAAGCCAACCCTGAGGGTGTGAGCGTGGGACAGCTGGCCCCACTACTTGTCTATCTGCAGCAATGTGGGCAGGGGAAAAGATGCCCCCTTGCCCCTTACCACCTGCAGCAGGGAAGAGAGCTTCCTCAGTTATGAAAATGAAAGGGCTGGCCATGCACCTGGCATGGGCAGCATAGTAGTGCTGACCATGTGGGCATGGGGATGGGTGAGCTTGCCCTGACATCGTGGCTGTAGGAGAGCTGGCTCTACCCCTTGTCTTCCATGTGGTGATGAGGGCGAGGGAGAGATGCCCCTTTGCCCCTTGTCCCCTGTGGCAGGCAAGAAAACTGCCCCTGCCAACTGCAGCACTCAGGACAACAGGCCCTATACTTCATCTGGGCAACACAGTAGAGCTGACCCCGATGATGGGTGCATGGGTGAGCTGGCCCAGAGGACATGAGCATGAGAGATCTGACCCTGCTCCTTATCTGTCATGTGGTGGCATGGGCAAGGGAGAGAAGCTCCCCCATTCACACTCCCTAAGGGCTGTGGCAGGTGGGAAAGCTGTCCCTGAGGTCATGAGAGTGAGAGAGCTGGTCCTGCCTCTCACCAGCTACAGTGCTTGGTAGAGTGGCCCCTACACCTCACCAAGGCAACATAGGAGAGCTGGCCCTAGGGTGTACATGTTGGCCAGCCAGCCTCGGGAGATGAGAGCAGGAGAACCAAGCTTCCCTTGGCTGCTTACTTCATAGGGTGAACTGGCTGGGGCAGTGCTGGAGAGTTCACCCTGGTATTCAGGATGTGGGAGAGCCGTCTGCTGACCAACCCAGCAACCACCAAGACCCAGGACCAGAGATGTGAGTTGGCTCATCTAAGCATCTACCCCATCTGTGATCTTCTGGAACACATAAAGGGGCTGGTTTTGCAGACCCAAAGTTGCAGAATCTCCACAAAGCAATAATAGGATATCCAAGAGGAGCCCCAGGTAGGGCCTAATATCAATGGTGGAGCAGAAACCAGAGACCTCATAACCAGACTAATGACTCAATACAATGAACATTTGCAAGTAATGATATGTGGACTAAAGGGTATACTGTGTGACTCACTGAGTCACACTACAGCTTCCACAACAAGACTTTTCCTTTCTTTTTTATCTCTTTTCTTTTAAATTTTATTTATTTTTTTCCTGGGGGGGGACTTACAAAGGTAGGGGGCAGATGGGAAGGGAAAGGGAGATGAATGGGATCAAGATGAATGATGTGAAATACATAAAGAATCAATAAAGAGTTAAATTGGAAAAGAGAAATTATATGGATACCTACTATTCTATAAGCTAATTCAAAAATATATTTTAAAAATAAATTTGAATGGAAATAACCTATACAAATGGATGGCAATCCCAGAAGCCATAGGCACTCAAACAAATATCCCACTGGTGGATATGACACACCTCCCTGTGAGTTGTTGGCCAGGAAGGTACAGAAACCCCAAACAACACAGGCTATAGCCACAGCTCTGTAATTGGTAAGACCTTATTTCTGAAGATACCACACACCTTGGCTGCAGAATATAGAGAAGTCAAGCTGGAGCTGAACTGGAAACTCCCTCCCTGCTGGCTGTCATGCACAGTGCCAGAAGATGCTACGCAAGTTGCAGGAGTTGGGGACACAACTCATCAACTGTTTTACCCAGCAGAGGACCTGAAGTGCTATAATGCTAACCTGCCAAACAAGATGTATGCCCACCAGTGTAATAGCATTTTGAGGTTAACCAAGTGTACTCTAATTGGATTGGAGGCCTGATCCACAAGAAGGAATTCAATGGCTACTACTGTAAGCCTGATTAAAACAGAACAAAAGCAAAAACATGGGTGGAGAGGTATTAATATGGCTATTTTGCTAAAAAGAAATGATATCAAACTGCCTGTAAGTATTTACATTTATACCCATACACAAGAGCTACTCTCAATCTTAACCATACAAGTTTCTTTTTGTAGTGAATAGCACTGAATGCAAAAACTGGTGGCTACTCAAAGTGCTGAGAATAAGTGACTGTTGAGTTCTCAGCCCTACACAGGACATCTACATCACCCTCTTTAAGGATCAAGGAACATAAAGGAAGAAAGGGTGAAAAGAATATAAGAGCCAGATGACAACAAGAAGGGCTGTAAAATGTTATCTTCTAGGCACGCCATGACCATTGCAATAGTGAACTAATAGGCCCTGCAGTTGCCTGCACTGGGTGTGCACAAGACTGGGGCTGTCAACAGCCAGTCAAAGATAGGGGAGAGGCTCAAGGGGCCCTACGCCTCCTGGGAAACTACTAGCATTGTTGGATGCTGGGCAAAGGGAAGCTATGGGGGTGCTTAAAATCGAGCCTTAGTCCTCTGGCAGAGCACCCAAGTGCTCTTAACCAATGAGTCTTTTTCTCAAGCTTCCTATTGTTCATTCTTAAAAAGATAATTATGATATACGCTACAACATGGTGACTTTGATGACATTGTAAAAGAAACAAGCTACTCTTTTGAAGTACTTAAGAGCAGTTGAAATTCAAAGACCAAAGTACAATGTTTTTTCAGTAGCTGTGGAGACTGACAAGTACAACTGTTAGATGTTACAATGTTTTGGTTTGTGAGATAAAAAGAATTTTGGAGATGGATGGGGTTCTTGTGATGACTCTATAACAATATGAGTAAATTATTTTAAATATGAAAATGGTTATGATAGTAAATTTTATATTATATATTTTTAACCACAATTACAAACGCAACATTTAAAAAGTCAGCTAAGGGGCTGGAGAGATGGCTCAGTGGTTAAGAGCACTGACTGCATTCCAGAGGACCCCGGGTTCAATTCCCAGCACCCACATGGCAGCTTACGACTGTCTGAAGATCCAGTTGCAGGGGATCTGACACATTCACACCAATGCACATAAAATAAAGTTAAATAAACCATAAAAATATTTAAAAAAACAAGAAATAGCAGTGAAAATACTTTTTAAAAAAAGTCAGCTAAATGAATGCTGGCTACAACTGAACTTCTTAAATTTTTGATTTTCTATTCAAATCAAATTGTAGTGATACCAAATTCAACTTACTTATACGCCAGGGCTCCAGCAAAGTGCTTTTGGATATATGTGTCCATCACAGGTCTGAAGTGGAAATATTTTATGTCTCGAAGCAGGTTAATGATGAAAACCTGAGAAAACAGAAAGACGGCCACCATGGTTTAATTAGAGGGCTCAGAAAGATTCCTAGGAGGGAACAGACTCTTGTTCTTCGAGAGCAAACTGTTAGTGTTCCCTATGGGAACTAAACATGAGATTTCCATTATCTATTTTTATGTCTTTTTTTTTTCCTTTCATTGGCTTTCCAATTCACAGCTGTACCTTATTCAGTTTGTGCCTATGTTACCTGGAGCCTCTCCATTCACAACAATGATGAGTGGTGCAATATCATCAGGGACAGATAATACAATACCCGCGTCATTGACATAAACACTCAAGTGTCCTACAAAACTTGGAAAAGTGGGCAATTAAAGCCTATGGAAGGTTGTGCTCTTCCAAAAAGGGTCTCATGACCAGGGAGCAATGAAGAAAAAAAAGCCAGAGAATCATTCTAGCTTTAGCTTCAGTTCTCTATCACTTAGACTGGAGCACCAATTCATCTTGAGTAAACAGCTCTCCTGTGGGACTGTAGATATTAAACAAAGTGTGTCAAACACTGTTAGCACTCTCAGTTGAGATCAAAGTAAGAGTTGTATGTGTTCTAACTGCTGAGCCTTCTCTCCAGCCCTCAAATCCAACTCTTCAAACTGATCTTGGAGGGATCTGATGGGTAGCTTGGCTGGTTAGTCTTCCTTGGGTGATAATCCTCAGAGCCTTTTTTTTTTTTAATTGAAAACAAGTCTTCTGCTAATTCAGTCTAGTAAGTTGCTTCCTTTAGATATTTTTTGAAACATGTGATGGTAATAATTAATGAAGAGCACATGCCCGACACTTCCTGGATGACCAGGAACTGGAGGATGGATATCCCAGAGCCTAGGGTAGAACCAAACACGACTGGCAAAATAAATAAATGAAATTATTCCTAATGATGCTCTGCTATATTCATAGATCAGGGTCTAGTCCAGTCAACATCAGAGAGGCTGCCTCTATCAGTTGATGGGAATAGATATAGAGACCCACAGCCAAACATGAGGAGCACAGAGAACACAGGTCAGAGGTCTATATCATGTCCCTCCCCACAGAGCTCAGGGAACCCCCTAAAAGAGGGGGAGGAGGAGTTGTGGGAGTCATAGGGGTTGAGGACACTGGGAGAGCACACCTGCAGAATCAACTAAGCAGGGTTCACGAGGCTCAGAGACTGATTTAACAACTATGGACCCTGCGTGGGTCTGCACTAGGTCCTCTGCATATATGTTATGGTTGTTGGCCTGGTGTTTTGGGGGACTGTTGACACTGGGAGTGGGGGTTTCTCTGATTGTTTTGCCTGCTCTTGGGACCCTTTTCCTCCTACTGGGTTGCCTTTCCCAGTCTTGATGAGAAGGTTTATGCTTAGTCTTATTGTATCTTCTTGTGTGGTGTTCTGTTGTTTTCTGGGGGAAAACAAGGGAGGGGAAGTGGGTCTGAGGGGGACTGTAGGTAGGGGGAATTGGGAGAGGTGAAGGGGGAATTGCAATTAAGATGTATTGTGTGAGAGGAGAATAAAAATAAAAAAATCAAAATTCAGGAAATGACTTACCAGAGACTGAAAAACCAAAAGGCCATATTTCTCTGTATTATCGTCCAAAATCACAAAGAGTGTATCTAATATATCCTGCAGAAACTGAAACAATACAAGAAACAAAGGGTTCATGTAACTTAAGATTGTTGATACATGGTCAAATTTTCATATAACAATGATTTTTAGCTCCCAGTAAACAACAACAAAAATCTCCAAGAATCTTGAAAGCATGGCAAAAACCCTCTCGTACCTGTCTCTTCCTAGATAAGGGATAACTAGGTGGACTATTGGGGTTATATATAGCTTAAGGATCTTGCAGAAGACTTATCTAAAGTAGCTCTTTTCATCGGGCAATTGCTAAACTTCTAAGGAAAGAGTAATCACCGAAATATCTCAGGAGAAAGGAAAATGCAGCCAATGAGGTCTCTCAACGTGGATAAAAATCTGGCAGTATTATTTGCTGCTAGTTTTTATTTTGTTGAGTACATGCCTGTTTTTATAGGTAGATAATAGTAAATAACAATGGATGCTTGGGACCTTGAAAAGTGAAATCTATGATCTTGTCAATCAAAGCATGTAAATGATACATTTATAGACTTATTTCAAAACAATATGAGGTAACTTAGGGTTGTTCCTCTACTTTCTTCAGGAGAGCTTAGTCTACTGTGTTGTATTTCCTGCTGGACTTCTGTTTCAGGAAGTGCCTGGTACAATCTCAAGCTAAAACCAACAGGGCAAAATGCTGCCCAGAAAATTCCTAAAAATACAACTGGAAAAGACTGTGTTTCATTAACTGGGAAATATCGCAAAGATACACAGAGAAAGAATCTATGCTAGAGAGTAAGAAAGAGTTCCTAGTATGGACCCCAGGTAAGAAGAAGGTCCACAGGTAACAACTACATGCGTTAATGAACAGTACTCAGAGTGTTTATAATCAAGAGCCCAGGCTTGTGTGTTAGAGAGCTATAAAGTTCAGAAAACGAGAAAGATCCAAAGAAAGAAGAAAACAAAGACATTCAGACAGCATGGCCACGCTCTGAGAAGATACTTTTTTTTTTTAAAAATCACTATCCTTTAATATTATTTTTGTGGGAAGTAAAACAAATCATTAAATAGGGTTTAAATTTAAATGCAATAAACCTTTCCTTGAAAAAAAAATAAAGTAGCTAGCAAAGAAACTGGAGAAAACAAAAACAAATCTAAACAAAAAACCTTGACATTTATCTATTTTGTATTTGGAGAAATGGTCGTAGAGGCTTACTGGCAGAAATAACAGGGAAGGCATTCTGCCAATATTTTTCTTCAGACAGTGTGCTTAGACTGAGTGAGAGACACACCTTCACAATCTCTTCCCCGCTGACATGCCGTAGCCGCCCGAGGATGTCCGTGATCCGATCCGGGAAAGCTTTCCATTTCAGCAGAGCGAGGAGGTCCACTAGAAGGCAAACCCAGAAGACAGTGGGCCTCATAAAGTGAGCAAGGCTCAGATTCTTTCAGACAAAGACAAATGAAATCTAGGGAAATAAAACTAGTTGTGACTATAGCGTATTTAAGTGCAGGAAAAAGGGGGGGCAAAGATATAACTGTGCACCATGGATGTGAACCCTAGGAACTACAAAAGCCATGGATAACTTTGTGGGCTATTACTGTTGAGTGATTCTTTCAATTTCAAAAGGAAAAAGAAAAGGTTTTACTTTGTCAACACACACAAGCAATGTGGAATCAACAACAGAAAACAGAAGAGAGAACCACTTTGCAGGTAGCATTACCTACCATTCTGTGTGAGTTTGGTAGAAGAAAGTTGTGTAGAAATGAAGAAAGACTCTTTGGTGCTACGCTGGAAGATGAGGCTGGAGGGAATATTAGGGCAGCCATTGTAGTCTTCTTTGCAGCAGGGCAGGCCAAGGTACAGGGCATGGTTGTTAAATGTGCTATTCTCATCACACTGTAGGTAAACACACAGAACAGAGGATGTTTCCTAAGCAACTCAATATGCAAAAACCAAGTCCCAGGGAACTTGAGTTCATACTTATAACTTTCTTCCTAAGGTTGGACGTTGGGTTGCAGGTTCTCTTACAGGACTGCTTTCTGTTCATGATTTTCCTAGAACATGATAGGATCTGAGACCTCTATCTGATATATAAGCAACTTTGGTTAGCAGCTATGCTGTGGCAACTAACAACAGCGTGATCTCAAATAGCAAAGCTTAGAACATTTTAGTTAAAACAATAACGGCACAGAAGAGGTGGTAATGGATTTCTCTTTACCGAAGTGAGAGGTGGGAAACAAAGGGCCTGCTGGTGGTATTAGCTGTGGGAGAAGAGCCACTTAGAAAAGTATTTAGAAAACTAAAGCCTGACCACAGCTGTCCTATTACCACACAGTGTGCTACCTAGAATACTCTGGCCTGACTAACGAAAACCACTTAAGCAAGATTCATACTTGAGAATGGTCATAGTAGGGTAAGGAATGGAGATGAAAGAAAGACAGGTCCGTACCTTATACACATAAAGCTCATGAACATCATCTGAGAGTGTGGTGCCATCATCACGCATCAGGGGAGAGAATGCAAAGCCAAAGAGTTTCTTTTCCCCTTTGTCCTTTGCTGCAAGCAGATCCAATTATTAGAAGTAACCCCGTATTTGTCACGCACACTCTTTTGGACTTTACTTCATTAACTAGGTGGAGACCTGACTACAGGATGATGAGAAACACGCTGGTCGGAACTTCCATTTACTATGCCAAGGTATACACGGCTACCATGACCACTGGAGAAGCTACATTTCTGGACTCGATAAAATATGGAAGGGGTTCTTTATGAGTAGTTCAGTAAGTACAAAATAAAATGTTCCAAATAACACTGGGCATTTCAGGTACCAGGAAAAGCAGTATCAGATACCAAAGATTTTTTTAAAAAATTATTTTCATGTGTGTGTGTGTGTGTGTGTGTGTGTGTGTGTG
>PVIU01011462.1:0-64699 GCA_004026605.1 Ondatra zibethicus | reverse complement strand
ACCTGGACTGGGACTGAATGAGCATATGATCAAACCAGACTCTCTGAATGTGGCGGCGAAAGTTGGCAGATGGAGAACCCACAAACAATGACACCAGGACCTATCTCTTCTGCATGTATTAACTTTTTGAGAACCGAGTCTTTTTGAATGCACTCCTTCCTAGGCCAGGAGGGATGGGGGTGGGCCTTGGACTTCCAATGTAACCTTACCTAACTCCTTAGACTGCCTTGGTAAAACAAACAAACAAACCAAACCAAAACCTTAAAAACCTCAGCAGGAAAATCCATCCTTTCTCAGCAAGGAAGCATTCACCACAAATGACAATCCCCTTAGTGTAGAAACCCATACTCTGGTTTTCTAGGCATCACACCATCCTGTCTCCCCAATGTCTTTATTTGACTGCTTTACTCTTGGCCTTAAAATATGAGTGTTCCCCACTAATATATAATGTTGGTTCTCTCGTTATCTAGTTGCATAGTTTTCAAATATTTGTCTCTAGTCCAGTATCCTAAATTTATCCTAAATCTGATATATTCCAAATCAAATTCAGAAGTTTTTCCTCTGTAGTCTCTTAGCTACTAGTCACTTTACAGCAAGAGACACCACAAGAAAAGCAGTTAGATAATTTGATTATTATTGCAGACATCAGACTTACACAAACTGAGATGACTACAATGTCACTAGGAGATATAATCTTCTGTAACTGAGGTTGTGCATGTGGCCCACTGTTGACAGTCATGGTTATGTGACATGGCTGAGCTTTATTTCTGTCTTTCCTACAGTTTTAGCACCTTCTACTTTATCTAGGACTCAACTGTGTGTATTTTTCCATTAACTTCTTTGCCTCACAAATCAAATCAACCTGCTTTCCTCACTCTCCATAATACAACATGTAGTAATTTTCTGATGGGATGTATCTACCCTGTTCAAGTATTATAAAAGAGCTAGCAATTTTCTTATTTCTTAATAGGTAGAAAGTGATTCCTTTTAGAGGAAGCATCTTTGAGAATGGACACTGACATAATTCCACTTGTAGAAACTACACTCATAAGACCCTCTTTCATTCTCAAAAGCTACTTCAAATGCTAACAAGCACCTATAAAACTCCTAGAATGCTTAATTCAGCTGACGAAGTACACAAATATTAGTAGCATACACTGTTACTTATTAGACATCGCTCAGAACAAATGAAAACACAGAAGGAATTAATAGTTCTCAATCAGGCTACTAGTTACTAGGATTTCTGCTATTTTCTAACTATGAGTTTGTTTAATCAGCGTATTTCTAAAGAGATATTTTTACAAATGAGGTAAGTAAATGTAGATCAAAGACATTGCAAGAATAAGCCATACATACATACATACATACATATATAAACTCAGTGATTCAGACTGGGAAATTCTTGAAGACTGCCTGAACTTTTCAATAAATAAATTCCCAAGAGCGTAACGAGGAAGAAGAGGTAGGTGAAAGAGATACCTCCAGATTTAAAAATATCTCAAAATCAGGATGTGGTTCCTCACAATTGTAACCCAGTCTTTTGTGGACAGGGGCAGTAAGAGCATGAGTTTGAGGCCAGCCTGGGCTTAACAGTGAAACCCTGCCTCAAACAAACAAACAAAAAACCTAGGGCCTATCAAGCAATGACAAGGCATGGCTCTTGTTTAGATTTTTATTCAAATAAAATCTGAGATAATTTAAACAGCAAGTCATTTCAGGCAAGAATCTTTTTTTAAAAGAGTTCTTATTTTCTACATATGCACACTGAAATAAGTAAAACAAGACATTCAAGATTTGTTTCAAAATATTATCAGGTTACAGCCATACCACCCTGCATGCAACTATCTTATCGAAAAACTATCAGAGGGTGAAAGTAGGTAGGATGCAGATGAAGCAAGGCTGGCCACAAATTAATCATCATTAAAACCCCTTGACACACCTGAGGGCGTCATCATACCGCTTTGGTCTGGCCGCTTTGGTACACACTCATAAAACTTTTTAAAGGGAAAGAGAAGAGGCAAACTCAGTTTCAACCCAAGAAGTCATACAAGGAATATACAATCCAAAACCCAAGAAGAGAGTGAAAGTATAAGAAAAAAGTAGAGCTAGTCAACAAATCTGTCAAACTAAGAAAAGAAGTAGAGAAGACATACAAATGACAAAAACAAACATAATTAGAGATAGAGAATAGAAAGCAAATCTATTTGCAATATTATGCCAACAAATTTGAGAATCTACACAAAATGAATAATTTTCTGAGAAATATAAATTAGAAAAATTGAATCAATATATAGAAAATCAAATCATCAAAAACATTTTTGAAAATATTTCCCATGTTACAAGAATGGTGTTAAAGAAAAACTGAAAATGTTCCAAATTATTTTATTTTCAAACTAAAATTAGATGGGAAAGCACATATACCAAAAAAAAAATTATAGTCACTCTCTCACAGAGCCAGACTTGCAAAAGTCCTAAGTCCTAAGACAGTACCCTAGCTGTGGAGATAAAGAATAACATCTCATGATCAATTCAGTAACTTACAGAAAATCTATTTTTATAATCTTATCAACAGTGTAGAAAAAAGTACACTAACTCATTTCCAATCAAGATAAAATACAGCACTAATGTGTTTCTCTCTTTTTTCTTCTGTTTTGAGATTGTGTTTCATGAAGTCCAGGATGCACATGATGATGATGATGATGATGATGATGATGATGACCCTGAACTCCTGATTCTCCTGCTTCCACCACCCACATGTTAGGATTATAGTGTGCCTATTATGTCTGCCTGGTACTCATTTCTTCTTTTAAAAATATACAACTAGGGCTGGAGAGATGGCTCAGTGGTTAAGAGCACTGGTTGCTCTTCCAGAGGACCCGGATTCTATTCCCAGCACCTAAATGGGGGCTCACAACTCTCTCTCCTGGCCTCTATGGACACCAGGCACATGCGTGGTGCATAATCATAAAAGCAGGCCAAATACCCATAACATGCAAAATAAAATAATTTAAAAGTTCTACTACAAATTAGCAATAAAAGACCACTTCCTTAACTTGATAATGGCTACATGCTATAAATGTACAGTAGATAGCCAAGAGTAAAATAGTTGTAACTTTCTGGTTAGAGCATAAAAACAAACAAACAAAAATACAAGAATGACAACTATCACTGGCACCACCTAGCATAATCCTGAAGAAGTTAACAAAAGAAGAGAGGCATAAATATTTGAAATAAAGAGACCAAAATATCTAACTGAAAATAATGAGACAGAGGCAAGTGGATCTTTGTGAGTTCAAGACCCAGTCTGGTCTACATGAGTTCTAGGCCAGCCACTTTAAAGCCAGAAAAAAAAGGACAGTGGAAGGGAGTTAGGTTCCAGACAAGATCTAAAAAGTAATATTTTCTTATATAGACATAGAAAACAGAAATACTCAAAATATCAACAAAACTATAATATTGTGTAGAAATCCTAACAAGACATGCAGTGTAGCATGAGTAATAAAATCCCACCCAGAAACAGATATTGGGATTCAAGCTGAAGATCAGTAAAGCAAAGCAGCCAGCCACTGGCTCTTACATCTATCTCAGACCAAAATGAGCGATTCTGCCTCCATGAATCCTCAGATTGAGACTGAAAGTGAGGCCTGTCTCCTCCCATTTTATATTCCTCTTTAGGGCTGGAATTAAAGGTGTGCACCACTACCGCCCAGCCTCTATGGCTAACTAGTGTGGCTGCTGGGATTAAAGGTGTGTGCCACCACTGCCTGGCCTGTATGGCTGACAAGTGTGACTGCTTTGCACTGACCGTCAGGTAAGATTTATTAAAACACAAATAATATATCACTATATTTCCCCTTTTGTCTAAAATAAAAAGGCTATAACTAATAAAAAATTATATACAATAAGTACAATAACTATATACAATATATACAGGTAATAAATAGATCAGCAATGACTAGTTCATTTGCATTTGACAAATTCAGAAAATACTTCATATCTATCCTATTTGATGAGTTCAAAATGTTGTACCTAATTCACTTTCTATTCTGATTTGCCTTATCAAATTATCTTTTAATGTCTCTCAACCTTTTACACTTTACACCTTTTTAGTGAGTTTCTTTTCTGAGTCTGGTAAACAAGGAAAACTATAATTATAACTATCAGGTCTTCAACTACCTCAGAGATCTGAGAAGGAAATATTAACTGAGTAAGCAGGAAGTGTAAGCAAGTGACTTTCAAAAAATGTGAGAAATGAAAAAACAGCTGGCTGCCTAGACAGTCACCCAAATGTTGGGTGACTGCAATGTTGGAGCAACCATCTTCAGACTATAGGCCTAAAATAACTGACAGACTTTTCCATGAAGCAGGATATTCTGAAGTGCTGTCCTATTTTGTCTTGACAAGATTTGGCAGTCATTCTCTTTTGTGTCCTGCTTGTCTCATTAGACAGCATACTGTCAGCAGTGAAGGCAAGTGCATTTTCTTGCCCAGAGGCTTACTTTTGTCGCAAAGAAAGTAAACTCCATATGGAGTTTCTTCGATGCCCATCAACTTCTCTGAAGTAGACTGGGGCTGCCAGAAGCAGACATGTCTCATTGTCATAAAAAAGAACCTAGGCTATTAAAACATCTTAAGTGCCATATTCTGTAGATCTCTGGAGTGTTTTGAAGATTACTTGTCTATTTAAAATATATTAGTTTGACCTTGAAAACATACCTAATGTGACTACAAGTTTGATTGTAATAGGTGACTAATTACTAACCTGTATTTTCTTATTATCCTAAATAATTGGTAATAATAACTTTCAATAACTAGAAATTTGCATTACATTGTTAAATGAGCTGTATAGGTACAGTGCCTTGAACAAGATTAGAAAGATGTACAGTAGGTACAGTAGGTACTGGACCAGGTGGGTGGGAAGGACCAGGTGAAAGGAGAATGGAGGTAGAGACTATTAGAATTAATGCGGCATCTTGAGGATGAGCTAGAAACCTAGTGCAATGGAAACTCCCAGGAATCTATGAGAGTGACCCTAGCTAAGACTCCTAAGGGTTACAGAACCTGAACTGGTCATGTCCTGTAACTAGGTAAGACTTCCAGTGGAGACTGGCACACTGACCCAACCACATAACCCTCCACCTACAATTTATTCTGCCCACAAGATGTGCTAGGGTAAAGGTGGTACAGAAATTGTGGGAGTGGCCAACCAATGACTGGTCCAGCTTGAGACCCATACAACCAGAGGGAGTCCATCCGTGACACTACCTGGAGGGCCAGGACCCTGAGGATAGACAGCCCAGAAATCTAGGATAGAACCAAACATAACTGACAAAAAAGTCACTGAAATGATTCCTAATGATATTCTGATGTACTCAGTGCCTAGCCCAACTGTCAGAACTCTAAATACCAGTAAAAGTATGGTATGAAACCATTTGAATTATGAAGATGTGAACAAGTGGGAACCCTCATACATTGGAGATGTAAAATGGTACCAAGTATGTTAGAGTTTGTTAATCATTTTCTTATCATCTTAAGCATCTCTTGAATTCCTAGGTATGTCCTGGAGAAAAATTAAAACATGTTCACAAAAGGGCATGTAAATGTTCTGAACAGCATTATTCATAATGGCTAAAATTTGAAATAATTCACCAACGTAACAGAAGTCAAATCATTATATAATCAAAAGCTAGAACATTATTCAGAAATACAAAAAAATACAATTACTAATCAAAGCAAGAATATGAATAAGCCTCAAAAACATTATGCTGGGCCTGAAGAACATAGCTCAGTAGTACAGCACTTGTCTAGCATATGCAAAGATATGGGTTCAGTCGTCAGCACTGCAAAGGAAACAAAAAGCTTCAAAATATTGAGCAAAATAAGCTAGGTGTGTGTCACACACACTACATCATCATAGTTAAAAGAAGTCTAAGAATGTGCAAAATTACTATGGGGCCAGAAAATAGTAATTGGCTGCTTCAAGTAGAATGGGCGTAAAATGGGTGAAGGAAATTTCTGGGTGGGATGTCTAATGTTTTGGGTAGTTGTGGGATCTCTCTCTGTGGCTAAGGAAATCCCCAGAGGGTAGGTGCATTTCAGGGATTTCCTTGCATGGAAGCCTGGAGAAGTCATTGAGTGAAGCTTTGAAGGTGAAGCCTGGATTGCTTTGGAGACCCCAAGACGTTAGAGATGCCAGAGCTGTGGGACACCTGCTGAGGAGAGCTGCTAACAGGGAGTGGAACCAGCCCAAAAGAGAGAAGTGCACTGTAATTACCATAGCTAAAAGGAGTTGGAGGTCTGAAGAGTGTTTTGACATCAGACAGAAATGCAGAATTGAGTTTATTCTGAAGATTTTCGGTATTGCTTTGGTCAATATTTCCTCACTATGTTCCCTTTCCTCCCTTTTGGAATAATATGCCATTGTATGTTGAAAGTATGTGATCTGCTTTTTGATTTTCATTTTATGGGGGGGTTATAGTTAAGAGATTGTCATGAGTCTCAGAAGAGTCCTTTGAACATTTAAACACTGTTGAGACTGATAGACTATGGGGACTATTGAAGTTAGACTGAAGGCATTTTACATAATGATATGGCTAAAAGTCTATGGAGTCCAGGGAATAGAATGTGGTAGCTTGAATAAAAATGACCTCTTATAGGCTCATATACTGAATAGTTTTACTTTTAATATGCAAGCATACACACACACACACACACTCACACAAAAGACTTTATGTGTCTATATAAAACTTAGGATTCACAATGAGAGAAAACATATTTTTCTTCCTGATTTAATTTGTTTAATATAATCTCCATTTGATTCAATTTTCCTGCATGTTGCAGAACTGTTTTCTTTTTGGCTAAAACAACTAAAATCTACCTTATTTTTTTTTAAATCATTCATTATTTACATACGAGCATGTGTAAACATGGAAGCCAGAAGAGGACATCAGGTGTCTTCCTTCATCATTTTGTGCCTATTCTTTTGAGGCAGGGTCTCTCCTGAAGTTGGGATTCATGTTTGCTCAACTAGGCTGGAAGCCTGCAAACCACAGTAATGCTCCTGTCTCCACCCCATTCTGAGCTGTCGGTATTGACAAAATGTTTGGCTTGTTACAGGAGTGCTGGGATTCAAACTGTGGTCCTCATGATTTTATGGCAAATTCTCTAAACTGCTGAGATATCTTTCTAGCACCAGTCTTAAGGTCTTACTATGAGTCCAGTCTGGCCTAGAACTTATAATCCTTTTGTTTCAGCCTCATTTTATACTTTGTTCATCCTTTTTAATCATCCATTATATTTGAATGGACTAGAAGCGCTGATTTGCTGGAAGAAGTGTGTCATTGGGGGTGGGCTTTGAGGATTCAAAAACCCATGCCAGGCCGTCTCAGTTTCTCTATCTTTTTCTGCTTGTGGATTAGGATATAGCTCTCAGCAATTCTCCAGCACCATACCTGCCTGCCACCATGCTCTCTGCGGAGACGATAATGGACTAAGCCTTTAAAACTGTAAGCAAGAACCCAATTAAATGCTTTCTTTTACAAGAGTTGCCTTGGTATGGTGTCTCTTCACAGCAATAAAGCACTAACAAAAACAACTGTGAAATAATGGATATACTAATTAGCTTGACTGTGCTAATAATTTCACAATAATATCATCAAAACATGATACTAAAGGTAGTATAAACAACATATATGATGTTTATAAAAATAAAACTCAAGCAGGCAGATCTCTTTGAGTTCTAGGCCAGCCTGGTCTACAAGAACTAGTTCCAGGACAGGCTCCAAAGTTACAGAGAAACCCTGTCTCGAAAAACCAAAAAATAAAATAAAAAACTCAATAAACCTAAAAAGAGAGAAAAAAATCACTCCAACAGTAGCTAATTCTAAATGTTCAAAGAAAATCAAAATAATTGGGGAAAAGCATATATAAAATTTGAGGCTTGCTCAAGCAATGAATAAATGCTAAAGCAGAGCTGTAAAATGCATGAGTGTGGAAGGTGTATTTCCCTACATGTGCAAAGTCCTTGGTAAATGATGGGAGATTTGCAAGTCCAAGCATTTAAGGAAACCTGTGACTAATCATTAGCTAATCACTAAACTAAGTAAGCAGAAACTTCTGTGATGGCAAACTAGAGCGAACAGAAACTACACAGAATTAACTCAAAGTTACAAAACTGAAAACAAACCAACAACAACAACCAAGAAATATATGAAAGCATAAAAATAATGCAACCATGTCAAAATGACAAAAAGGACTTGACTAATACCCATATATAGTAAAAGCAATGCTCAGCAAACCAGACATAGTGCTTTTTCAACATGTGTGAAGGCTTCTATGTAAAATGCATAGCAAACATACATTAAATGTAGAAAAAAAATGTTGTGTTTTTTCTCTCAAGGTCAAGAACATGACAATATTCACACTTAATATTTCTATCAAATAATGCATCGAAGCTTCAAGCAAGGACACTTAGGCAGAAAAGGAAAAGCACTAAAGAAATAAAAGCATCCTGATTGGAAAGAAAGAAGTAAAATTCTCTCTTCACAAATGGCATAATCCTGTAAATAGACGTCCTGAAAGACCTAACCAAACTATTAGAACCAATAAACTGTGCAGGTCAATGGATACATGATCAATTATATTAAACTCAATAAATAATTTTTAAATGAAATTAAGAAAACAACTTCAATTTAATAGCCTGAAAAATATTTAGAAATAAATTTAACAGACGCATTAAATGCTTCAAAAAATTTAAAGCTCATTAAAAGACAGTAAGGAAAAAAGACAGCGTTCCCGACTATAAAGCTGAAGCCGGGCGGTGGTGGTGCATGCCTTTAATCCCAGCACTCGGGAGGCAGAGGCAGGCGGATCTCTGTGAGTTCGAGACCAGCCTGGTCTACAGAGCTAGTTCCAGGACAGGCTCTAAAGCCACAGAGAAACTCTGTCTCAAAAAAACCAAAAAAAAAAAAAAAAAACCTGAACATGGCTGAAGGAGCAATGCTCTCCAAACAGACCTGCTTATTGCATGCAACACCTCTGAAAATTCCTGTTTGCTTCTTTGCAGAAATCAATCAGGCTGATCCTCAAAATTGCGATGGAAATTTAACCATGAATAACCAATACAATCTTGAAAAAGCTGTTAGAGGCAATGCTTTTCTCAACTTCAAAATTTACTACAAAATTACAGTAATCATGTCAGGTAGGCACAGGTGAAAACAGAGAGACAGATCTACAGAATAGTCTGCTTCTTACTGGGAGATCAATGAGATTCAGTGGGAAAAGAATAGTCTTCAAATAAATAATACTGGCTATCTAGATATGCACATACAACAGATTGGAATCTTAACATGACATACAAAAAGTAACTGAAATGAATCAGACATAAATAAATGGTCATTTTCCCCAAGAAGATATACAAATTATCAATGAGTACATGAAATAATGTTCAACATACTTAGCCATCAATTAAATACAGATGAAAACCACAATGAGATACTATTTTATACCTACTAGGAGGGCTAGAATTAAAAAGATGTAAATACCTGGTATGGTGGTACACACCTTTAATCCTAGCCCTCAGGCGGCAGAGGCAGGTGGAATGCTCTGTGTTCAAGGTCAGCCTGGTGTGTATAGCAAGTACCAGGCCAGCAATTCTATTTTTAGATATATACCAAAGAGAAATGAAAACATATATCTTTAAGAAAAACTTGTGAATAAATATTCATAATCAATACGGTGACACATGCATGTAATCCCAGCAAATGGGAGGTGGGGGCAAGAAGATCAAAAGTTCAAGGGCAGACTGGGCTACATGAAACCTGGTTGAAAAAAAATTCATAGCAGCATTATTCATAGTAACCAAAAAGCAAGCAAAAACTGGAAATTACTCAAACATCTGTCAAGGGAAGAATACATTAATAAAATGTGTGAAATAGGGCTGGAGAGATGGCTCAGAGGTTAAGAGCACTGATAGAGGTTCTGAGTTCAATTCCCAGCAACCATATGGTGGCTCATAACCACCAGTAATGAGATCTGGTGCCATCATCTGGCCTGCAGCGATACATGTAGGCAGAACACCATAGACACAATTAAATAAATAAATAAGATATGTGAAATAATAATTTTCAATGAAAAGGAACGAAGCATTGATACATGCTACATGGATGAACTATGGAAACAGGTTTTGAGAAAAACAGTCAATGAAGGGCTGAGGCACTCAGGATTAGCATGCACAAGAACCTAGGTTCAATCCCTAACACTGGTTCAAAAAAAAAGTCAATGAAAAATGGACACATAACTACATAATTCCTTCTATATGAAAGGCTCCAAAGAGTCAAATTTGTAGAGGGAGAGGATTAATAAGTAGTAGGGAGTGGCTGCTAATGAATATTAATTTCTTTGGGGGAAGAATAAAAATAACCTAAAATTTATTTTGGTGATGGCTAAGAACTCCTTATGAACAACTAAAATTCACTCAGTTATGTTTTAAAAGGGGCACACTACTCATAACTTTACAAAAAAGAAATTTAAAATGGAGTTAACAAATAACCCAGCAATTCCATTCCTATGTATATTCTCAAGATATATTTAAAAGTTTGTCTGGGGTCAGGCAAAGTGGTGCACGCCTTTACTTTCAGCACTCAGGAGGCAGAGGCACTTGGATCCCTATGAGATTCTAACCTGGTCATTATATAGTGAATTCCATGTGAGCTAAAAATAGAGAGCAAGATTCTGTCTTAAAACAAAAACAAACTGTATGAAAACTTAGAAAGGCTTAGAGAAAAATATTTACAACAGTCATCAGTTGATAATTGATGAAAGGACAAAATTTGGTATATCCATATAGCTGAATATTATTCAGCAATAAAAAGAATGAGTACTGATTAATATGCTACATGCACTTACCTTGCAAATCTTACACTAAGTTAAAGAAGTCAGTCACAAAGGTACTATATTTCATCTAAGGATAAATGGGAATGGGGGATGGGTACTAACAGGTTGTGATGCTTTTCTTCTTCAAGATGATAAAAGATTCTGAGATGAGGTTGTGGTGATGTCTGCACTGTTCTGTGGACATACTAAATCAACTGACATGCACAAATTTTAAATATAATATGTTGAATTATATCTCAATTATGTAAATCTCCCAAAGAAAACAACCCAGAACTAAACACCTAAAAAAAGAAAAGGAAGGTATAGGTATGAGACCTTCGAAATTATATTACAAAGGCTAAAATCCAAAGTGTGAATGGCAAACAAGAAGAGTGTGTATAAAACTCATTCAGAAATGAAAGATGGATGCCAAAAAGATAGCTCATGTATATCACTGGGTTACTGTCATACTAGATGATTTCCAATAGCATCAGGTTTCACACTTCTCTAGTCAACAACTTGAACAAAGATGGAAACCATGTTGATAAGGTTTACACATGGCAACATCTGTAAGGGACAGCAGATACTTGTAACAACAGAACTGGAATATTTTAATTATATGTGGGTAGAGATAAACCTAAAATTTACTGGAGCAGATGAAATCAAACCAAGGGAGAGATTCAAATTTCATACCTGAATTTGTGAATCAGTACAAGGGAAAGAAATAATTTTTCACCATTTCTAAAAGTAATCTCAAATTTGAACTGTAGATATTATTTAGAAGGTGAACTGAAATAGTCCTTTCATAATACCAACAATACCAACAAAAGCATGCACGTTTTCAGCAAGAGCTATGACCTTAATTGTCTCACCCTCTTTCAGACGATCTCCTTCAGCCTTGGTTTTCTTCTGTCTCTCTGAGCCAGCAAGGTCTACAAGATGCAGCTTGGAACGAAAATTGCTGTTTCTGTGATGATAACAGGAAGACGCAGTGAAAACAATACACGAACTTGAAAGTAGCCGAGTTATTTCTTTCAAGACAGTAAAAGTAGCCCCAGCGGTCATTAATGCTCATCATTATAACATCTAAATGTCAAATCAACAGAAACAGCCACCTGACATTCGGCCTTCACAGCACATGACAACTGTGATGCTCTAACTTACTTGTCATTTTTCTTTCTTTGTTCTATGGAGATCGTAAAGATGGCATGAGATCGAGATGACTGGGAATTCATAGCCGTGGAGGCCACAGTCCTGGAGTTGTTACCCTGCTCCAGACAGTCAACAGTATCCGAGGCAACTAGCACAGTCTTCTCCGTGAGTCCCACAATCTAATTTCAAGAGGAAAAAAAAGCTTCCTTGATTCATTCTTTTAATTCTTGAATAGACATACAGGGATTAGAGAATGGAAAATGCCTTCCTGTTCCAGGAGAATATCATTATATGCAAGGCTGTAAAAATGAGAACTTTTAATAGGGAACTATATGATGACATCTGAGAGCCAACCTATAAAGTTGAGAAAAAGGGTACTAGATATAGTTAGAGAAGGTCTCTCAGTCTTGGAGGGTAAAAAGTCAACCTTTGTTCCAAAAGAGATCAAGTACAACATAAATTGCAATGGCATTTCTCTTTGCTATTTTCTCCTCCACATGACTCTGTTCCTTCCTGTACCTCCAAATCCATTTCATACTCCATTTTCTCCTAGAGAAAACAGCATGGCAGTTTTCACTGGCTTAGGAAGCCACAAACATCAAGTTTTAGGCATGGCCCATAAGTACCTGAGGGAACTTACACAAGTCAAACTCTCTTGGAGCTTTGGGGTAGGGCTGATAGGACTGTATTATTCATGAGGTTCCTGCTAGCCTTAGTATACTATGAGTGTATTCCTAAATGGGTATCTGTGACTCCAATTTCTTCTCCTGTATTTCTAGCTGCTGACTACTTATCCTTTGGAATCAGTACATTATAATTATAAAAATTGCTTCCTTCCACCAATACCAATTCTCCTTACTATGTCTCATTTTTATTAAGAGCTCCACCCTCATATTCTCAAAACTTCAAATCACTGTCAGTTCCTCTTACTCCTTCATATCCCATGTATCACCAACTCAGATATTATTGGGAATCAGCTACTTTTTTTTAAAAACCACATCCATACCAATATTACCTCATGTGAAAAACACAAGGCAATAATTTCCCCAATTGCATCTTCATCACCCTAGTCTTTCTCCCATTCAGTTTATTTTCATTTCCAGTCAGCCTTCCTAAAATGTCAGCATACTTACTACTAACCCTTATTCTAGACGAGGTGGATACAAAGATACTTTGAAATCCTCTCTGAAGTTTCAGGAGCAACAAAGTTGGAGAGATACACACATTAAGACTAAAAGCCCAGTATAAGTAGCCAGGGAGTGTTTCCTTCAGAAGTTTTACATAATTACGTACTGTTAGTGGGGGCTGGGGAAAAACTAAGTTGTCTAGGCTGGCTTCATAATCTTTTCCTAACACAGTTCTTTTCGCTTCCCAGCCCAAGTTTCCTATCCTAGACAGGCCGGTCTAGGCTTATTTTACTTTCCTTACTATAGTTACTTATTATAGTTGCTCCTTACTATAAAAAGTCTTTTTATGCAACTTATTGTGTAAGTGTATGTGTACACACACACAGCTGCTACAGCAATACATCTGCTGCCAAAGTACATGTTCAGAGGTCAGAAGACAACTTGCAGGAGTCAGTTCTCTACTTCCACCTTGTGGGCCCCAGGGATCAAACAGTTACCAGGCTTGGTAGGAAGCATTTTTACCTGTTGGGCCATCTCAACAGACCTCCTGTTTGATTGTTTCTTAAATGCTATCTGGAAAATGTGTAAAAACTTGTTCTTACACCAGTTTGTGCCAGGAACACACATTTTTTTTTGAATCACATATCTTGCCTCACACAATGTATGCCCTGTCTTCATGTGGGGCATATAAAAGATCTTAAGACATGGTCAAGAGGTAGTTCAGCACCCACATTCTTCCTGGTGATATATTTTGCCCAGATTTCTTATCTTTGTTTTCCAAATTATCTTCCTGTATATTTCAAACTTACCAGGCCTGGTATATTTCAAGTGTGGCTTTAATACCTGGATAACAGGTTAAAAGACTCAGAAGGACTGGCACCTAGTCTTTGCTACACATTAAATAGTCACTCTCTGTTCTTTGTGACAAGCAAGAGAGAAAGATAGATAAGCTACAATTTCCCACACTTCCCCAAGCCTGTTCTAATCAATGTCATCCACTTGCAGCCTCTGATTCTTCTAGTTCTGAATACTCAAGCACTGCACCTAGACCATGTGATCAAAGTTCTCAGATAAGTGATCATTTCCCTATGGGGCTATATACTCTAAATTGCTGTATTTCATTTTCTACTTTTTAAAATCATTCCAGAGCCCAGTATAGTGTCTGGTGGTGATGTCCAGTAGAATTTTCTATGATCATGGCTATCTTACATATCTGTGCTCAACAACAAAGTAGTCAGAAGCAGCACAGGAAAGTGACCCCTGGATATGTGGTTAGTGTACCTAAAGAACAGATTGTTCAATTTTAATTAATTACAAGTTAAATACCTTCTTGTAGCAAGTGGCTACCATACTAAAGGGCTTAGTCTCAGAATGCTGTAAACAGTGTTTAATTGCTTCTACGTCCTTCAAGAAGTGATGACGCTGGATACAAATCTTCTCACAAGAGCACTCATCTAGAAATTCTAGCTTATCCAAATGAATTAGGGCCAAACAAAACCTGAAAGACTAATATGTGGACAATCACTAAAAAACCAGTGGCAAAAAAGGGATGTGACCTTTAGTACTTACCAACATTTGTATAACATCACAAAAAGAAAGGAAAAAAGAAAAAACACACCTTTATGCCTTCCTTTGGATCCTCCCGGATATTTATTTGAGTTTTCTCACGAGATGGACATAGAAGGTCCAAAATTTCTTCATTGTAAATCTGATATTGTTGAAAGAAAGTGGTAAAATATGTTAACAGTGGCCATCTCTGTGGGTTGCACAATCATAAGTAATTTTTAAGAATACTGTGTGTGTGTGTATATATATATATTTAAAGAAATATATGTTTCTACACATGATAGATAAATAGATAGGAAGATAGAAAGAAAGAAAGAAAGAAAGAAAGAAAGAAAGAAAGAAAGAAAGAAAGAGTCCCTTGGACTTCCCACAGGGCAGGGTACCCTGCCTTCTCTTAAGGATGGAGGGGGAGGGAGGAGGGGGAGTGGGGGAGCGGGAGGAGAACAGGAGGAGGGGAGGAAGTGTAAATTTTTGAATGGAAAAATAAAAAGAAAGAAAGAAATTGTAAAGCCTTTAATGGCTATGGGTATAGGTCTGTGGTAGAGCTCTTCCCTTGCCTACCATTCACAAGGCCCTAACACGGCAAACAAAACACACAAAGAAAAAACAAAGTAGAGGAGAGAGAGAGGAGAGGAGGAAAGAATAGAGACAGGAGGGTTGAAGATAGAAGACTGGAAGGGAGGAAAACAGAAGAAGGGAAAAGGAAAGGAGGAGAGAAGGAAAGGGAGGGGAAGAGAAGGAGCTGGAAGAGGGGAGGGGGAAAAGAAGGAAGGGATTAGGGCAGAGGAAAAGATAAAGGGGAGAAGAAAAGGGACTTTATATGTATTAACTTCATATTAAATTCCTATAACAAAATTAATACTGCTTTTAAGATAAAGTCTCTTGGAAATAACAGGCACAGGAAAAGTTAGTTATGTGGGTGTTCAAATTCAGTTCTATTACAAAACAGATTGATTTGTATTTTAATTATGTGTATGTCTGTATGTATGTGGGCATGAGCATGTGAATACAGGTGCCTGTGGAGGCCAGGAGCATCTGATCCCCTAGAGCTGGAGGAACTAAACCCAGGGTACTCTCCAAGAACAGCATGTGTTTTTAACCACTGAGACATCTCTCCAGCCCCCAAATTCAGTTCCTTACTGCTACCACAACAGCATCACTTTACCAGTTAAAATGTGAACAATGGTTGCTTATGATGAGGAAGGCTGGAAGTTGGAGCAAGGGAAGAGAAGAGCTGAAACTAATGCTTCAATAAAACAGTAAAACTTTAAGTACTTAAGACAATGTTTCATACATGATAAGCTCTACACTTATTTACTGTTATTGCTGATGTCATTTTTTAACACACTGGTTTCTCAAATCATTTCTATATTCAATTACCTTGACCAAGGCTGAATCAATAAAAACTCAAGAAGGCAAAGCTAGATGGGGTTAGAGAAATGGCTCAGTAGTTAAGAGTATACTACTCTTGTAGAGGACCTACATTTAGTCCCTAGCACCCATGTTAATCAGATCACAACTGCCTGTAACTCTAGCTCCGGGGTATCCTTTGTCTCTGGCCTTGTCAGGAACCTGCACTCACACGTGCACGCATACACACACACACAAAATTAAGAATAAAACAAATCTTTAGAAAATAAGGGGTAACTGTAATCATCTTTAACCCCCTAATTTTATCTCTTATATCTGATAATATATAACAACTCAACATCAGGATGAACTATTTACATACAATTTACAATGAACATGCATAAATTTTGCAAGTTTAATTCTTATTCCTCAAAGCTATCACTGCATCACTACTGTAGAACCAATAAACTAGCTTCTCAGAAGCCAAATTCTCTAAATATGCCTTATGTCTTTGGGTATCATGAGGTTAGATACAACTGGCCAATCAATTTTATACTGATATACACTACAATTCAGGTTCCTTTAAGGACAGGGTCTTTAAAATCTGTTAGTCCACTGATATCTCTCATGTACATTATCTATCTGAGTACCCAGATCAGGGTCTGGCACATAGTAGATGCTCAATAAGTATCTGTTGAGTAAATATATATTTTATCACCACTTACATGGCATAATATTTTGCCTGATTTTTAATAACATTCTTCATGAAGCAGCAGCATTATAACTCAAGCCTCAGCAGTAAAGTGAAATGGAGCACTTTTCTGCATACTCCACAGGGAATCAGTGATACAAGCCAAACTAAAATTAAAGAATTTCTATATATTTTTGTATGGCAGTGCCAACTCTTATAACAATCAGATTAAAGAGATTAATTCTAATTAAGAAAAGAACTGGGTTAGATCCAGATCCAACTGAGAAAGTAAGTTTTTACTATCAATTTATTAAAATGCAATATACTAAAAATTCAATTTACTAATTTGAGTCATGCCAGGAAAAATCTCATTTCGATGTATTTTTCTACTCAAAGATAATCTTGAATTCAGAATAATGAGATAAATCACTTACCTCCAAGTAAGACACTTTCAGAGTAAATTCAAAGTCACTCTTTTTATTAATTTCTTTGAAGAGAAGTTGTATTACCCTGGGAATGACTCCGATAGTTGATTCATGTTCTTGCTCTGCAGTGTATGCACCTCCCATTGAATAGGTTTTTCCAGAACCAGTCTGCCCATAGGCCAGGACAGTTGCGTTGTATCCTGGGAAAATAGAAGCCGTATGGATAGCAGTTGCTTTCTTAAGACAGAATCCTTTAATAGCAGCTACAAAGAAAAGTTCTGTGGGTTCTATAATTTTATATTACTCAAGAAAAGTAAAGAAAATTACTGGCCTTAGACTGCACCACATTTTGAAAGTCCTTAAAAGCTAGAAAGTCAAATAAAGATGTGGGGGCTGAAGAGATGGATCAGAGGTTAAGAGTACTGGCTGTTCTTCCAAAGGCCCTGAGTTCAATTCCCAGCAACCATAGGGTGTCTCACAATCATCCATAATGAGATTTGTTGCCCTCTTCTGGTGTGTAGGTATGCAGGCAGAACACTGTATACATAATAAATAAACCTTTAAAAAAAACCCCACAGATCAGAGTCCCTGCTCCTGTACTGAGGAGATCCATCCAGAGCGATAAGTGTGTGACCACCCAGCCTGCTGGTCCCAGAACGGAGTACAGGGTCCCTCCAGCTCCTGCTGCAGGGGCTTCTTTTCTTTGTTCCACACGACCCTGCCCCCACCCCCACCCCAAGTCCGCCCTTTTGTCTGCAAGGTCCTTGGCCCAGCAAGAGTCCCTGCTCCTGTACTGAGGAGATCCATCCAAAGGGGTAAGTGTGTGCCCACCCAGCGGGACCAATCCCAGGAACAGAGTACAGGCCCCCTCCATTTCCCTAAACGTTTCTGGCCATTCAGCAGGGCGTCTCCCTGGCTACTGGCTTTCTCTAGTTACCCCATCCCATCTTGCCCCCAAGCACTACTTTCCATCTGCAGGGTCCTTAGATCCACCACCACAGCCTGCATCCAGGCGGAGGGGATCTGAGAGCCAGCTCCAGTGCTGAGGGGACCTAAGAGAGGGCAGACCAAGAAAATCCCCCATGTACACAGTCAGTCACAGCAAAGATTGGACCAAGCCGCCAAGACTCTCCGGGTGCGAATGCAAGAATTCCTCCAACAACCTGAAAAGCAACATGACAACACCAGAATCCAGTGAACACGCAACAGGAAGATTGAACACCCTATTCCAGAAGAAGTAGAAGAAATCGGCTTTAAACGTAACATTATGAAAATAATAGAGGCCCTTAAACAAGATGTGAAAAACTCCTTTAAAGAAATGGAAGAGAAGACAAACAAAAAGTCAGAAGAAATGAATAAATCCCTCAAAGATACCCAAGAAAACCAAGAAAAAGCAATCAAACAGGTAATGGAAACAGTTCAAGACATGAAGACTGAAATGGAGGCAATAAAGAAAACACAAACCGAGGGATGGCTGAATATGGAAAATCTGGGTAAACGAACAGGAGCTACAGAGTCAAGTATAGCCAACAGAATACAAGAGATAGAAGAAAGAATCTCAGGCGCTGAAGATACTATAGAGGAAATAAACTCATTGATCAAAGAAAACAGCAAATCCAACAAATTCTTAACACAAAACATCCAGGAAATCTGGGACACCATGAAAAGACCAAACCTAAGAATAATAGGGGTAGAAGAAGAAGAATTAAAGCTCAAAGGCCCAGAAAATATATTCAACAAAATTATAGAAGAAAACTTTCCCAACCTAAAGATGGATATGCTTATGAAGGTACAAGAAGCATACAGAACACCAAACAGACTTGATCAAAAAAAAAAATCCCCTTGCCATATAATAATCAAAACACAAAACATACAGAATAAAGAAAGAATATTAAGAGATGCAAAGGAAAAGGGTCAAGTAACATATAAATGTAAACCCATCAGAATTACACCTGACTTCTCTATGGAAACCATGAAAGCCAGAAGGTCTTGGATAGATGTGCTGCAGACACTAAGAGACCATGGATGCAAGCCAAGACTACTATACCCAGCAAAGCTTTCTTTCACCATCGATGGAGAAAACAAGATATTCCAGGACAAAAACAGATTTAAACAATACGTAGCCACAAACCCAGCCTTACAGAAAGTACTAGAAGGAAAACCACAACCCAAGGAAGCCAACAACACCCATAATAACACAGATATCTGACAACCCTCCACCAGCAGAACTCAAAGAAAGGAAACACACAAATACTACCACCAAAAAAAAAAAAATAAATAACCGGAGTTAACAACTGGTCATTAATATCACCTACTATCAATGGACTCAATTCACCTATAAAAAGGCACAGGTTAAGAGAATGGATACAAAACCAGGATCCAACATTCTGCTGTTTACAAGAAACACACCTCAACCACAAAGACAGACACTACCTCAGAGTAAAGGGTTGGGAAAAAGGTTTTCCAATCACATGGACCTAAGAAACAAGCAGGCGTGGCTATACTAATATCTAACAAAATTGATTTCAAACTAAAATCAATCAGAAGAGATGGAGAAGGACACTTTATACTCATAACAGGAACAATTCATCAGGATGAAGTCTCAATCCTGAATATCTATGCCCCTAATATAAAAACACCCACATATGTAAAAGAAACATTACTAGAATTCAAAGCACACATTAAACTCCACACACTAATAGTAGGAGATTTCAACACTCCTCTCTCACCAATGGACAGGTCAACCAGACAGAAACTTAACAGAGAAATAAGAGAACTAACAGATGTAATGAATCAAATAGACTTAACAGACATCTATAGAACATTCCACCCAAATAGAAAAGAATATACCTTCTTCTCAGCATCTCATGGAACCTTCTCAAAACTGATCACATACTCAGTAATAAAGCAAACATCCACAGATATAAAAATTGTAGTAACCACCTATGTATTCTCAGATCACCATGGAATAAAGTTAGAATACAACAACAATTCTACCCCCAGAAAGCCTACAAACTCATGGAAACTGAACAGTCAACTACTGAACCACCCCTGGGTCAAGGAAGAAATAAAGAAAGAAATTAAAGTCTTCCTTGAATTCAACGAAAATAAAGACACAACATACCCCAACCTATGGGAAACTATGAAAGCAGTGCTAAGAGGAAAGTTCGTAGCACTAAGCGCCCACATAAAGAAAATGGAGAAAGCTCACATTAGAGACTTAACAGCACACCTGAAAGCTCTAGAAAAAAAAAGAAGCAGACTCACCCAGGAGGAGTAGAAAACTGGAAATAATCAAACTCAGGGCCGAAATTAACAAAATAGAGACACAGAAAACAATCCAAAGAATCAATGAAACAAAGAGCTGGTTCTTTGAGAAAATCAACAAGATTGACAAATCCCTATCCAAACTAATCAAAAGGCAGAGAGAGAACACTCAAATTAACAAGATCAGAAATGAAAAGGGGGACATAACAACAGACACTGAGGAAATTCAGAGAATCATTAGGTGTTACTACAAAAACCTGTATGCCACAAGATTGGAAAATGTAAAAGAAATGGACAGTATTTTTAGATAAGTACCATATATCAAAAGTAAATCAAGACCAGGTGAACAATTTAAATAGACATATATAAGTAGCGAGGAAATAGAAGCTGTTATCAAAAACCTCCCAACCAAAAAAAAAGCCCAGGACCAGATGGTTTTAATGCAGAATTCTACCAGAACTTCCAAGAGCTAATACCTATACTCCTTAATGTGTTTCACATAATAGAAACAGAAGAGTCATTACCAAACACTTTTTATGAAGCTACAGTTACCCTGATACCAAAACCACACAAAGACTGAACCAAGAAAGAAAATTACAGACCAATCTCACTCATGAACATCAACGCAAAAATTTTCAATAAAATATTGGCAAACCGAATCCAAGAACACATCAAAAAATTATCCATTATGATCAAATAGGCTTCATCCCAGAGATGCAGGGCTGGTTCAACATACGGAAATCTATCAATGTAATCCATCATATAAATAAACTGAAAGAGAAAAAAGATGTGGTCATTTCACTAGATGCTGAAAAAGCATTTGACAAAATTCAACACCACTTTATGATAAAGGTCTTGGAGAGATTAAGGATACAAGGTTCATACCTAAATATAATAAAAGCAATATACAGCAAGCCAACAGCTAACACCAAATTAAATGGAGAGAAACTTAAAGCCATTCCACTAAAATCAGGAACAAGACAAGGCTGTCCACTCTCTCCATACCTCTTCAATATAGTGCTTGAAGTTCTAGCAATAGCAATAAGACAACATAAGGAGATCAAGGGGATTTGAATTGGAAAGGAAGAAGTTAAACTTTCGTTATTTGCAGATGATATGATAGTGTACATAACTGACCCCAAAAACTCTACCAAAGAACTCCTACAGCTGATAAATACCTTCAATAATGTGGCAGGATTCAAGATCAACTAAAAAAAATCAGTAGCCCTCCTATACACAAAGAATAAAGAAGTGGAGAGGGAAATCAGAGAAACATCACCTTTCACGATAGCCACAAATAGCATAAAGTATCTTGGGGTAACACTAAACAAGAAAGTGAAAGATCTATTTGACAAAAACTTTAAGTCTTTGAAGAAAGAAATTGAAGAGGATACCAGAAAATAGAAGGATCTCCCATGCTCCTGGGTTGGTAGAATCTACATAGTAAAAATGGCAATTCTACCAAAGGCAATCTATAAATTCAATGCAATCCCCATCAAAATCCCAACAAAATTCTTCACAGACCTTGAGAGAACAATAATCAAATTCATATGAAAAAAAAAACAGGATAGCCAAAACAATCCAATAAAGGTACTTCCGGAGGCATTGCCATCCCTGACTATAAACTCTATTACAGAGCTATAGTAATGAAAACAGCTTGGTATTGACATAAAAACAGAGACGTCGACCAATGGAATCGAATCAAAAACCCGAATATTAATCCACAAACCTATGAACACCTGATTTTCGACAAAGGAGCTAAAATTATACAATGGAAGAAAGAAAGCATCTTTAACAAATGGTGCTGGCATAACTGGCTATCAACCTGTAGAAGAATGAAAATAGATCCTTATCTATCTCCATGCACAAAACTCAAGTTCAAATGGATTAAAGACCTCAATATAAATCTGACCACACTGAACCTGACAGAAGAGAGAGTGGGAAGTAGCCTGCAACACATAGGCACAGGAGACCACTTCCTATGTATAATCCCAGTAGCACAGACAATAAGAGCAACAATGAATAAATCTGACCTCCTGAAACTGAGAAGCTTCTGTAAAGCAAAGGACACTGTCATTAAGACAAAAAGGCAACCTACTGAGTGGGAGAAGATCTTCACCAACCCCACATCAGACAAGGGCCTGATCTCCAAAATATATAAAGAACTCAAGAAACTAGACATTAAAATTATAAATAACCCAATTAAAAAATGGGGTACTGAACTGACCAGAGAATTCTCAACAGAAGAAGTTCAAATGGCCAAAAGATACTTAAGGCCATGTTCAACTTTCTTAGTGATCAGGGAAATGCAAATCAAAACAACTTTGGGATACCATCTTACACCTATCAGAATGGCTAAAATCAAAAACACCAATGATAGCCTATGCTGGAGAGGATGTGGAGTAAGGGGAACGCTCATCCATTGCTGGTGGGAATGCAAACTTGTGCAACCTCTTTGCAAATCAGTGTGGCGGTTTCTCAGGAAACTGGGAGTCAACCTACCTCAGGGTCCAGCAATACCACTCTTGGGAATATACCCAAGAGATGCCCAATCATACTACAAAAGCATTTGTTCAGCTATGTTCATAGCAGCACTATTTTTAATAGTCAGAACCTGGAAACAACCTAGATGCCCCTCAATGGAAGAATGGATAAAGAAAGTGTGGAAAATATACACATTAGAGTACTACTCAGCAGTAAAAAACAATGACATCTTGAATTTTGCATGCACATGGATGGAAACAGAAAACACTATCCTGAGTGAGATAACCCAGACCGAAAAGGATGAATATGGTATGTACTTACTCATTAGTTGATTCTAGCCATAAACAAACGACATTGTGCCTATAGTTCGTGATCCTAGAGAAGCTAAATAATAAGGTGAACCCAAAGAAAAACATATAAAGATCCTCCTGGAAATTGGAACAGACAAGATCATGGGGCAAAAGTTGGGAGCATGGGGGTGGGAGTAGGGTGGGGGGAAGGGGAGAGGGGGAGAGAGAACGGAGAAGGGGAGGATAGGGGAGAGCTTGGGGGAGTGGGATGGTTGAGATGGAGGAAGGGCGGATATGGGAGCAGGGAAGAAGATATCTTAATTAAGGGAGCCATTTTAGGGTTGGCAAGAGACTTGGCTCTTGAGGGGTTCCCAGGTGTCCAAGAGGATATCCCCAGCTAGGTCCTTGGACAGTAGAGGAGAGGGTACCTGAATTGGCCTTGTCCCATAGCCACACTGATGAAAATCTTGAATATCCCTATAGAACCTTCATCTGGCTATGGATGGAGATAGAGACAGAGACCCACATCGGAGCACTGGACTGAGTTCCCAAGATCCAGTTGAAGAGCAGAAGGAGGGAGAAGATGAGCAAGGAAGTCAGGACTGCGAGGGGTTCGTCCACCCATGAGATGGTGTGACTGATCTAATGGGAGCTCACCAAGGCCAGCTGGACTGGGACTGAATGAGCATGTGATCAAACTGGACTCTCTGAATGTGGCTGACAATGGGGGCTGACTGAGAAGCCAATGATAATGGCACTGGGATTTAATTCTACTGCATGTCCTGGCTTTTTGTGATCCTAGTCAGTTTGGATGCACATCCTAGGCCTGGATGGATGGGGGAGGGCCTTGAACTTCCCAAAGGGCAGGGTACCCTGCCCTGTCTCTTAGGACTGGAGGGGGAGGGGAGAGGGTGAGTGGGGGAACAGGAGGGAAATGGGAGGAGGTGGAAATTTTGAATGGTATTATTTATAAAGCAATTAATAAAAAGAAAAAAAGATTACATATTATCTAAGCTCCCTCCAAAAAAACCCCCACAGATGTGACTAAGATAAATAAAGGTAGCCAAGTCATGGCAAAAGCCTTTCAAAGATTTATTCTTGAGGATTTATACTCCCTATTTTGAACAATTCTAAATTACGCAAAGTAAAAAGTAAATAGAATTCTCAGCCGCTATGTATGAAAGCACATTCTTGTATCCCAGAATTCAGGTGGCTGTGACAGGAGGATTAAGAGTTGGGACTGGGGCTGGAGAGATTGGCCAGTGGTTAAGAGCACTGGCTGCTCTTCCAGAGGACCCAGGTTTGATTCCCAGCACCCACATGGTAGCTATAACTGTCTGCAACTCCAGTTCCAGGGACCCTGATGCCTCAGCCTGGCTTCTGTGAGCAGCAGCCGTACATGTGGTGTACAGACATACAAGAAGTCAAAACAGTCATACACATAAAATAAAAAGAAATAAATCTTTTTTTAAAAAAGAGAGATGGGATAGGGAGAGAATTTGAAAAGCAGCAACTGTTTTTTTTTTTTACAACTGATGAAAAATCTCTCTCTGAACTATTTGAACATATACAGACCATATTGTCAGGATCCATGTAGAAATAGCATTTAAGTATGACTAAATGGTATATGTATCCTTTGCTTTTATAGAATATTAATAAGGAATAATCCATTCATAGATGCTCATGAGCCAGGCCTGGTAGAGCTTTTCTGTTAATGCCAGCACTTTGAAGAGTTCACAGCCAAGCTGGGTATGATAGAACACATTTTTAATCCCAGTATGCTGGAGACAGAGGCAGGAGGATTTCTGAGTTTGAGGTTATCCAGATCTACACAGTGATAGTGAATTGTAGGCTAGTCAGGGTAAAACAAAGCGACCTTGTTTCAAAAAAAGAAAAAAATTCAGGACCAGATTGAGTTATACAGGAATACTCTTGTCTCCAAAACAAGGCAGAAATGTTTTCTAAAAAGTCCATGATATAATGAACTGAAAAAAAGAGATTAAAATAGCAGGTTAAAAGTAATTTAAATGTAAATAAAAATACAGGAAAAGATCAAAAGGCTAGGGCTGGAGAGATGGCTCAGAGGTTAAGAGCACTTACTGCTCTTCCAGGGGTCCTGAGTTCAAGTCCTAGCAACCACATGGTGGCTCACAATCATCCAAAATGAGATCTGGTGCCTTCTTCTGGTGTGCAGGCATACATGGAATGTTGTATACATAACAAATAAATAAATCTTACAAAAAAGATCAAAAGGCTATAAATTCACATTGTGATGATTATCTGTGACTAATAGGATGGTAAACAACTTTTAAATTATTAAATGGGATGCACCATGGAATAGTGGCTGTATTTCCTATTGCCTATATAATCTGTATCGTTTGCAGAAAGACAGATAAGATTTATACCTGTTTGAGCTTAGTTCAAGTATTATTTTCTACATCTATTTTTATTTTCTGCCTTGCCAGAGAATATGGAATACTACTTGTACATTTCCTTTCATACCATAAGTTTTGAGTTTTGACTGAAACTGGAAGCAGATAATCCCAGCTATAACTATACCAATATTTTTTAAAAGAAAAAATTAGATAACAGATGGGTTATTCACACATAAAATTATTATAACTCACTAATTTAGTATAAAGTAGGAGCTAAAGGAACTGTAAATTCAAATTTACTTCAACATCTAATAAATCCCTCAGAAAGCCATCCCTTATGAGAGGATTAGACACAGTCTAAAAGAAACTCTGTTAAAACAACCATTATATTTTTGTCAAAGCTGTCATTTACTTTTTACCCAGATAATTTTGGAGCCTAAAAAGAAAAATCTTGGGGCTGGAGAGTTGGCTCAGCAGTTGTAAGTACTAGTTGCTCTTCTTTCTAGAGGACCGGGGTTTAATTCCCGGCACACACATAGTGGCTTACAACTATCAGAAACTCTAGTCTCAGGAAATCAAATGACCTCTTCTGGCCTCTCCAGACACTGCAAGTTATGTGGTATACAAACATACATCCAGGCAAAAACGTCCATACAATAAAGCAAACAAACAAACCCCACAACTTTTTAAAACCTAAAAATAGAAAATGAAAAGAATCTTTAAATTTTGAAAAAAAAAGTAGGTTAATTTAAGTGATAACTCTGAAGTTTTAAAAAGAATTTTCTGGTGATTCAACACCTTGAATCTCAGCACTTGGAAGGCAAAAGCAGGCAGATTTCTGTGGATTTTAAGGCAGCCTGGTCTACACAACAAGTTCCAGGCAAGCTAGACCCTGTCAGAAGAGGAGAGGAGAGGAAGGGAGGGGAGAGAAAGAAGGAGAGGAGAGACCTTTCTACTCTAAGCTCTTAACCTATAAACTGAAGTTTCTAATATATTGCTGCTATAATCTGATATGACTGTGGGGCAGGATATAACATTCTATAACTTTCTATAATATCACAAATGCAGATCAGCAACAACATCTTGGGAAACCAAGTTTTAGTACTGTGTCAAAAACACTCAGGACTCTGGTCCAGAATATAAGGGGATACTATTGAGCTGAATATAAAGATTTGTTCTTGCAATTAAGGATGGTGTTAAACAAACACATGTATATCTGTGTCCATATATTCATTTGTATTTTAATAAATAAAGCTTCCCTGAAGATCAGAATCCAAAACAGTCACACTAGTCAGCCATAGAGGTCAGGCAGCAGTGGCACACACCTTTAATCCCAGCAGCCACACTAGTTAGCTATAGAGGCCAGGAGGTGGTGGTACATGCCTTTAATCCCAGCACTAGAGAGGAATATAAGGCTGGATGAGACAAGAACTCGCTCTCCTTCAGTCTGAAGATTTTATAGAGGTAAGAGCTCTCTACTGGCTTGGCTGCTTTGCTTTTCTGATCTTCAAGTTGAACCCCAATATCTGTCTGTGGGTTTTTATTATTTGTGCTACATATCTGAATCACTTTATACTTGCCATTGTCTTCAAATAATACAGCTTAATTCTCATACTTTCCAGGGTAAGAACACAAAAGAAGGGGCTGAAGGAATGGCTCTGTGGTTAAGAGAATGCATGGTTCTTCCAGATGACCTGAGTTTAACTCCCAAGCACTCATTTCAGGTGGCTCACAACCAGCGCCAGAGGAATCTGATACTTCTGGCCTCTATGGACACCTGGACTCATGTGCACAAACTCACACACAGAGAGAAAGCCAGGCAGGCAGGCAGGTAGAAGAGACAGACACACACACATTTAAAATAATAAAAAAATAGATAAATAAAAAGTACAACTACTGTACTTTTACTAAACTATGGAAGTGCATTTGTGGAAAATGACCAGATAGTGAAGAGTCTTAAAAAATATTATTTCAGAAATGGTTAAAGAAAACAGGGGTGGTAGCTGGGCATGGTGACTCAGGCCTGTAACCCTGACATATAGGAGAATGAGGCAAGAGAATTAGGAGCTCTTATGTGGCTTGATCTGTTGGGAGGGCTGACAGTGGGAACAGGAAGTATCCTGGGTGCATGAACCGGCTTTTTTGTGCCCATTCTCTATGGAGGGATACCTTGCTCAGCTTTGATACAGGGGGGAGGGGCTTGATCCTGCCTCAACTTGGTATGCCAGACTTCGTTGACTTCCCAAGAGAGGCCTTACCCACTCCATGGAGTGGATGGGGGGGTAGGATGGGGAGAGGTGGAGGGAGAAAGGAACAGGGGGGAACTGAGGCTGGTATGTAAAATTAAGAGCTAACAGCTAGGCTCTATTGCATTGCAGAATGAATTCAAAGCCAGCATGCACTCAATGAGACTCTGTTTCAAAACAAATAGCAGGATATATGTGATATGAAGGGGAAAAGAGGAAAATAAGGGTGGGGCTTTAACTGCAAAGGAGCCAGAGAGGACAATACGAGAGAGGGAGGATAGAGGGACAAATAACACTAAGGATGTTTGAAAATGCCATAAGAAATCATACTATTTTTATTAATTACAAATAGTACATATAAGTGTATGTATATGCATATATAGTTTAAATGAACTTATACCATTTGTATTGACAATGCTCCCCTTCAAGAGTCATAGGTTATCTAACAAAACCCTAATACTAGACATGAGAAACCTCCTTTCAAGTTGTTGGTCAGAGGAGACAAGAAACTCCCAGTACAATACAGGCTACTACTATTACATTCCAGAGACTGAAGGTTAAATCCCTATTGCTGAAGACACCACGCACTTTGGACACTGGACTTGGAGGATCTACAATGGATCTGACCTGAAAGCTTCCTCCCTGGGGACTAGCTTTTATAGCATAGGAAGGTGCTATGCAAACTGTCGAGCAATAGTCCTACCTAGCCGTGAAGCTTATGAACCACAACGGCCAGCATTAATCTGATATCCCTAAAAGTTCAATAAGTGACACTCATATCTTGGTGCTAAGGCCCCCTCAACAGGAAGGAAATCATGCCTGATACTTGAAACCTAGCCAACTATTCATGCTAGTGAGGCATGAATCTTGTAGAACCTACTAAAGCTACTTTACTAAACAAGTATAACTTCAAATTGCATTCTAAATACTTATCCTTCTACCCACAGATAAGAGAGGCCCTCACACTTTGAAGAAGCTTCTCTTTGCAAAATATAGGGATCATTACAAGAAACTATAACTGGTCAAAATACAGAGACACCTCAATCATGGGGTGCTCAGCCCCAGTGGGTACATACACAACACAACTCCTCCACCTAAGGCCAGGGAACATGGCAGACAAGGGTGCAGAAAGATTCTAAAAGCCAGAGGAGCAGTAAATCTGCTGTGAGATTGTGTCACCTAGAAAAGGCAGAAAGGCTTCACCTACAATATGTCAACAGTCTAAACAAGACCTGAAGAAGGACGATACCAACAGACATACTAACACAGAAGGGAGAAAACTCATAGGGCCCCACTCTTACACAAAGAACTACAGTCAATTAGCGACTGCTAAGAGATGAATTAGTCTTTCCTAGGGATGATTCCCCCTTAATTGGTTATCCATACCAAGTGGCCAGTCCTGAAATCATATATAAAGCAACACTAAATAGACTCAGCAGGTTCTATTTATATATTATGCACTGGAGAGAAAGAGAGAACGATAACAATTAAAAAGGGGCCATGCACTTAAGGAGAAAAGGGGGAATAATTTAATTATTGAAAAATAAATAGGATGATGAAGAGAGTGGAGGGAAGAGTTAATTAGATGAGAATTAAACAAAATCATGTAAAAGTAATTAGAAGAGAATTAGAAACATATAATGGTTTTTCAAATATGCAAAAAGGCAAGAAAAAATTAACTTTACAGTGGGGAAATTTGGCAGAGTAATCCTTAGCCAGATTATCAAAATGAACACCAGCAATAATAGGTCAAATCAAAACCATGTACTGCCTAACAGGAATCAATGGGAATACAGAAGCATACCTGTGGTGTTTATTGCTAAAAATCATACAGCTCAAATTTTATCATGTCAGATAAAAGCAAACAGAGACATACAGACAAGTGCTCTGTAATCTTAAGTATCAAGACAATGAAAGTAAACAAAGGTTCAAGAACTACTTTATACCTGAGGACTAAAGAACATGATTTTTGAACTAAATCCTTTTGCTATTAAAGGGTATTGCTGAAACAATTGACAAAATTTGAATAGCTCTAGGGATTAGATGGCAGCAATGTGATAATGCAACTTCTGTATGACAGCTTTGCCATGTAATTTTGACTCTTATAGGAAATACATGATCAAGTATTCAGCAGTCATTAGATCAACAACTTATCACAAATGATTCCAGCAAAAAAGATGGCTTCTTTAAGCCCTGGGTTCGCTTCCCAGCACAGAATAAACCAAACCAGGGATGGAAGTACACATCTGGAATCCTGACACTTAGGAGGTCACAGGGAGACCCAAAAGTTTAAGGTTGTTCCTGCTTATTTAGTGAGTTCCAGGAAAGCCTGCGCTGCATGAGACCTTATCACAAAGAAAAAAACCAGATTGATAAGATGGCCTGGTGAGTAACAGCATTTACTGCTGAGCCTGACAACTGGCATTTGGGCCCTAGAACCCAAATAGTGGAAGAACTAACTCCTGCAAGTTGTTCTATGTTCATTGTGACAAATTAGCACATACAATTCACATTAAATAAATAAATGTAAAAAAAGTAAATGAATGAATAAAGGCTGGGTCTGGGGAGATGTCCCAATGGGCAAATTGCTTGCTATGCAGCCTGAGAACCTGAGTTCAGATCTCTAGCACCTACATAAAAGCTGGGCATATTAGCATATAGCTGTGTAAAGTCAGCTGGGAGGGCAGACACAGATGGACCCTGGGGATCTGCTGGCCATTCAGTCTAGCTGAAATGGTTCGGTGAGAGACCCTGTCTCAAAAAAGAAGATGGAGAGCAATAGAGGAAAACACATGTTAACCTCTACATTCAATAGGACATGCATGAGCAAGGAATCTGTATACACATGTGCATATAATTCGATATTTAATATACCCTGAGACATGACATCATTTAAGTTTTTTTTTCCCCTTTTTGGTTTCTCTGTGTAGCCCTGGCTGTTCTGGAACTCCCTCTGTAGACAAGGCTGGCCTTGAACTCAGAGATCTGCCTACCTAAGCCTCCCTGAGTGCTGGGATTAAAGGCAAGAGTCACCACTGCCTGGTTTAAAATTTTTAACTCTATGTATACCTGCATGAGTTTATCTGCACCACGTGCACACAGGTGCCTGTGGAGGCCAGGGCGCAACAGATACCCTGTAACTGGAGTTCTGGGTAGTTGTGAGCTGCTTGATGTAAGTGTAGGGAACCAAACCTAGGTCATCTACGAGAGCAGTAATTGCATTCTCTTTTTTCCTTTTTGGTTTTTCAAGACAAGGTTTCTCCGTAGCTTTGGAGCCTGTCCTGGAACTACCTCTTGTAGACCTGGCTGGCCTCGAACTCACAGATATCTGCCTACCTCTGCCTCCTGAGTGCTGGGATTAAAGGTGTGTGCCACCACTGCCCAGCTAGTAATTGCATTCCTAACCACTGAGCCATGAGTCCAGTCCCCATGGTATCATATTTAAAGGATGAAAATCCATTTGACTAGCTGTTGCTTAGAAGGCTTGAGTGTATCTAGAATGATGAACTAAGATCACTGGGTAGAAACTATTGGGAGGTAAATTTCTTTTCAGTATTGAGATCTTTGTTGCATAAATAAAGTTGTGTAAAAGCTGATAAGTTCAACAGATGGATTTCAATATCTGGGACACACATGGTAGGAGAGGACCATCTCCTGTAAACTGTCCTCTGACTCCCCTCTCCCACACTGTGACACACACTCACACAAAATAATTGTAAAAAAAAACTGAGTTGTCCAAAAGAAAGCAGCCATCGAGTGGGCTACTCAATGATAGTATGACTTCTCTGTCAAAGAAAAACTTTAAACAGACACTGGAGGTGTGTTGTAGTGGTGCATGTATATAACCCCAACACTTTAGGGGTAAAGACAGAAGGATCAGGTGTTAAGGGTCAGCTTCTGCTACATATCTAGCTAAAGGTCAGCCTGGGATAAACGAGACCCTGCCACAAACAAGACACTGTAAGTTCATCTAATTGCTATAGCAAGGCAGGAAATCCAAGCAGATAAAGAGGAGGAAAGAAGGTGGAGTCAGGCAGATGCCATGTAGCCACCCAAGAAGCAAGAGGTAACAAACTAAGAGCCTCGTGGTAAAATATAAAATACAAATGGGTTAATTTAAGGTATAAGAGTTAGATAATAAAAAGCCTGAGCTAATAGGCCAAACGGTGTTGCAATTAATATAGTTTCTGTATGATTATTTGGGTCGAGGCAGCCGAGATGCAATGTATTTTATAATTGAAAAACACTAATATGATACGGTTCTAATTTTTAAATGAACAGCTGGTGAGATCTGCACAAAGTCCCAGCATGGATACTCATGAAGTCCCACACCTAGCTGAGGAACTACCAGCAACTGATGGGAGCTCAATGGAGGAGGAACAATCAGTTTTCTTCAGGGATGTGGCCTGCAGAAGCTACCCATGCTCTATAAGATGCGTCTACATACTGGCAGCACTAAACAGTCTCTGTGTTTAAGAAAAAAAGAGGGGGGCTGGAGAGTTGGCTAAGCAGTTAAGAGCACTGACAGCTCTTCCAGAGGACCTGAGTTCAATTCCCAGCACCCACATGGCAGCTCACAACTGTCTGAAAATGCAATTCCATGAGATCTGACACCTTCACACCAATGCACATAAAATAAAGTTAAATAAATCATTAAAAAAAAGAAACAAGCTTAAAAAAAAAAGAAAAAAAGAGTATATGTGCTGGAAATAGGGGAAGGACTGGAGGAGAGGAGATGGGAGAAGAACTGATAAAACACATTATATGCTTGTATGAAATTCTCAACTAATTAAAAATTGAATAACCACTGTACTAAAACAATTAGACATCTCTCAGGTTCTACTCTCTTTGGAATCCTGCTAATAAAACCTTTGCTTCTGCAAGAAAGATTATTAACTGGCCATGATATTCAAGGGCTTTAAAGAAACTATCTAAAGAATTCTACTCATCATTCAATACCTACCTCAAAAGTTCCCTATGCTTGGCCCTTCACCTAAACTCCCCGAAAAGGAGTTAGGGGCAGCCTTCTACTTGCCATAGTACTTCCTAGGAAAGCAGCAAACCAGCGAACCGCCTACGGTAGGTAGGCGTCACTGTGTGTGTTCCCACAACGCTACACATTAAACGTGGTCTCGCTATGTAGCCCTGGCTGGTCCTGAACCCAATATGTGTAGACCAAATGGGCTGGCCTTGATATTTACAGAGATCCACTTTCCTCTGCCTACCCCTGAGTGCTAGGATTAAATGCATGCACCATCACATCCATTTCTGGCTACATTATAAGCCAACTTGGGCTATAACAAACTCTGGGGGGAAAAGAAAAATCACGAAAAACATTTTAAATAGGTGCAAAACTTTAGGGTTTTTTTTCTAGGCATTCAAACTCACTTGGTAGCCATCTACCTGTTTTCTGACCTTCTGGACTTTGAACTCCTTTAGAGCTCAGAGGCTATATTATCTGAATACTGAGGCTTTCCACTCCAGCAGGTTGGCACACCATCAGCACCAAACAAATCTATATTTTGTTTTTTTTTTGTGTGTGTGTCTGTGAGACAGAGTTTGTTTTTTGATGTGTATGTGTGTGTGTGTGTATGTGTGTGTGTGTGTGTATGTGTGTGTAGCCCAGATAAGCTGGAACTCAGAGATCTGCTTGCCTTTGCTTCTCAAGCACTGGGATTAAAGGCATGCGCCATCATACTCCAAGGGCGGAGCTGGTCCTCTAGTGATCCCACAACAACAAAAAACATGTCTAGGTCAAAGATAAACAGCATAGTCTAAAACTAGCTTCAAGGATAAAAAGACTGAAAGATTTTCACAAATTTTACTAGGCTGTGGGCTTTTTTTTTAAAGGAAGGAATCTGCTTCAGCCATTCCTATCTGTAGTGCCTATATATCCACACATAATATATGCTCAAAAAACAGTCAGTGAATTAAACAGCCTCACCTTTAAATATGCCTTTTATGAGTGGAGCTACTGCTGTATTAAAGACCTCTTCCTGCTCAGTAGAGGGGTCAAACACAAAATCGTAGGTAAACGATTTATCATTACCAACCACCACCTGCAAAAAGCAAAAGATAGGCATTGGAGGGTGGGGAGAGCTAAAAAAACTCAGACCACGCCCCCAGCTGCCTTTCAGCTCCAGCTGTGGCGAGCTAAACTCTTACCCACCTGAGGCTCTCCGGGCACAAAGGACAGGCACGTCTGGCAGCCCTCATTGATCTCTTTGGAGACCAGGGGGCGACAACGCAGTGCTACCCTCACAGGAATTCCCTTCACCTCTTCTTTCATGGTAGCAGCTCAGCAGGCGTCCACGAGGGGTGAAGGCGGCTCTCCGAGGGGGCTCCGGAGGCTGGCAGGAGTGGGAAGGCCCTGAGGCCGTAGGGGACCTGGGAACTCGGCGGGGCAGCCTCCCTCCCAGCGAGATCACAGCCTTCCCGTCACTCACACTCGGCCACAGCCTAATGGTCTGTCAGTCTCAACACTGCGGTGTCTGAAATAAAAAGGAAAATCAAAAACCTCCAGCGGAGCCAGCGACCTCGCCAAAACCCTAACATACCAGAAAGGGCCGCGTTTGAGCTACCGCGGCCCCTTAACTCACCAAAGTAAACGTCCCTTTCCGGGATCTTCCCTGGCGCCCTGTTCCAACTGGAGCTTTAACCGCCAAGTTTCAAATCGAGCCCAGAGGCGCCAGCCAATCGCAGCGCAGACAGCCGGCCGGGAGGCTGTGCGTGAGCACGCACAACGTGACGCCTGCGAGGGCTTGGGAACCGGCTCCCTGAAAGCTAGCTCCGCCCACACTCGCTGGCAGCCAGCATCCGCTTCCGGTTCCTGGGCCGAATTGGCCGCGGGCCAGGGCGCCGCGGAGCGAGGCCTGTTTGCCGGTGAGGTGGTGCTGCGTTAAGTGGTCGTGAGCGCGGGGTTCGGGCGGGAGGCAGGACCTGATCTGGAAAGGAGCCGGTGCCCACGGAGTCCATCTGTTGTGGACGGCGCGTTTACTAAGCACCTCTAGAGAAGGTGGGGCGGCGCCTGGCCCCAAGCCCTATGGGAGAGAGTTGGCACTCCCTTGCTGTTTTAAAGTAGATCTTTGTAGTTGTAGTTGCGATTCTAATTTCCCCTTCTCTAGTATGGAGGCGGTGACACCTATATCTCTAGAATTGTGAGAAATGAGAACATGCCATTAGAGTGTTTAACAAGGTGCTAGGCATTTAGATATTTGGGAAAATTGAAAGTTTTTGTTTTTGCCCCCTTGTCCCCCTCCAATCTCAACACCTCCACGTGGCTAGGCCCATAAATGGATGGCCTTAGGGTGGGACGCCTTCTGAAACAGAGCTTAGTCCTTTGAAAATCATTTTGTTTGCTTTGATTTCTCCTTTTCAGGGCTTTGCCTGAAATGGACACCCGGATCCCTTATGATGACTACCCAGTGGTTTTCCTGCCTGCCTATGAGAATCCCCCAGCATGGATTCCTCCTCATGAGGTGGGAGCCATCTGCTTTCCTGAACAAGGGATACCTACCTCCAAGTATGAGATCTATGAAGGATAACGTAGCAAGATCTTGCAGCTCAATGGAGAGTGAATCATGGGGTGAATTCCAGACGGGGACCCATAAGAAACTTCTTGTAGTATCATCCTTCCAGGGCCTTTCACGCCAATGAATGCTGAAAATTCAGAATCTTAGTTCCCATTATGTCAATAAAATAGGGATCTATGGGGCTGCCAGCGGGTCCTGAGGCTGAACATCTCATTTAGACTGTGGTATCTGTTCTGTATATACCGAGTCTGTGACTTTCCCACTTGCTGACTTAGGGCTAGCTGGTTTATTAATGTTGTAGAAGAAGGTAGATGTGACAACTAAGATTGGCAGTAAGATTTCTGAGGTTGCTATGTCTTGCAGAGAGTGTACCACCCAGACTACAACAATGAGTTGACCCAGTTTCTGCCCCGAATCGTCACACTGAAGAAGCCCCCTGGTGCACAGGTAAACTTATAGAGGCTGCTAATCTTGTCTACGTTTTGTCCATGCCAGAGGTTGGACTTGGTTGGGGCTTGGATGTGAATTGGGAAGTAGGTGGCCAGAAAAGCTGGTGCTTCCATAGTGCCTCGTTTTCTTCTGAGTACACTGATGTTCCTACATATTCTTGTGTCTGTGGTCTTATCTTACAGCTGGGATTTAACATCCGAGGAGGAAAGGCCTCCCAGCTAGGCATCTTCATCTCCAAGGTCTGTGTATGAATGTGTGTGGCAGACTGTATGACTAGCTACTTCCCTTTTAACAGGGTATTTATTAAAATACACTGGTGCCCCAATAGCTGGGAAATGGATGACCCTGTGGAGTCATAGAATGGGCATAATAGGAACTCACCTTTACCTTCTCAAAATTGCATTTGGGTCAGGTGTGGTGGGGTATGCCAGTAATCTGAGGACTCCAGAGGCAGGAACGGGAAGGTCAGGAGTGGGCAATAAGAATCTATAAAGCAGGCTAGGTGTTGGTGGCGCACACCTTTAATCCAAGCACTCTGGAAGCAGAGGCAGGTGGATCTCTGAGTTTAAGGACAGCTGGGACCAAACAACAAAAAAGAATCTATAAAGCAAACTGCATGCCTTTGATCCCAGCACTCGGGAGGCAGAGGAGGGAATCTCTGAGTTCAAGGCTGCCTGGTGTACAGATCAAGTTCCAGTACTACACAGAGAAACCCTGTCTCAAAAGAAAAAAATTATAAAGCCAAAAACAAATCAAGAGCCAGATTTCATTTGGCAATCTGCTTATCTCCCTGTAGTGTCACAGAAAATGGCACACTTGAACAACCCTGAATTTCCCCTGCCGTCTCCTGGAATTACTCCATCTCAGTTGTGTGTATTATCCCTTTACTAACAGGTCATTCCAGACTCTGATGCACATCGAGCAGGACTTCAAGAAGGGGACCAAGTTCTAGCTGTGAATGATGTGGATTTCCAGGATATTGAGCACAGCAAAGTAAGTATAGCACATGGGCTATAGTCGTATAAGAAGCCATCTCAGGTAGGACAGGCTGGACAGGATTAGCCTTATCTGTAAGAAAGCATCTCTTCAAGGGAAATGCACCAGAAGAGAGCAACTATCGGTGACCTAGATGTTTGTAGTGGCATATTACATTCCTTTGGTATGTTTCTGTCCTGTGTAATCTCTCATCATTTGTACAAGCTGCTGTGTTCCTTCCAGGCTGTTGAAATCCTGAAGACAGCCCGAGAAATCAGCATGCGTGTGCGCTTCTTTCCTTACAGTAAGACAACTTTTTTTTTTCCTTACATGGCAGGGCTCTAGGTACCTAGAACTCTTTTTAATATGGAGAACAGCAAACCCTAGAAGTTGGGAATGGGGAAGTTGGGAGCTCAGCCCAAAAATAATGTGGTGTGTTCTTTCTTGCCCCAGATTATCATCGCCAAAAAGAGAGGACTGTGCACTAGAGGCTTGCAGCCCATAGCCCTCCATGTGGAATCTGCCTGAGCAAGCTGGCTAGCCCTCTGAGATGCAGTCGGGAAATTCTACTCTCAGCGCCTTCCTGGCTTAGCGGGTGGGGAGGATGGGGAGCAGCTTACCAGCTGCGTTCTATATCAACTGTACTGTCCTTGGAGTTCCCCTAGTTTCCTAGGTGAGTTTCATTCTGGAAAAGGAGAAAGCTGGTGATATCTAGATGTTTGTAGCCTGTGTGGAAAGCAACTGGCATTTATCAGGTACCACAGATGGATCACTTAGCGTTTTATTTGTAGAAATCAGAAAAAAGAATCTGGGGGACCTTCCATCTGACTTGCCTGGTCTTGCCACCCAGTCCTTGTACATATACTTTGGAGTCCCATACACTTGGGAGACTCCGAAGAGACTGGTTTTGCCCCTTCTTCCTCATCCCCCTAAAGTAAAAACACAGTACCAAATAAATATGGCTTGAGTGATACTATATGAATATAAAATACCACTGAGTAAAAAAAAATACTACAACAGCCAAACATTGAAAGAAACAGCAACATCAAACCTAATTTACAACTATCTGTATCTGGCTAGAATACTTGGGAGGTTAAAGAACCTTAGCTGTAGAATAACCAAGGGATGCCTAGGGTCAAGGGCCCTGCATGCTAAAACTGCCCCTTCCCCAGGAGTATTAGGCTGTCTGCTACAGGGGCTGGTATTAATATATTCTCCTTTCCCATGTTCTCTGATCTGGAACTTAAACCAAGGAAGTAGCGTGGATGCATTGCTTCTCACAAGCAGCAGTAGGAAACTGGTTCCTGATTTCCCACTTGTAGTTTGAGTAGAGCTAGCTGCCAACTTCCTCCTTTTTCTGACCCCACTCCCAAATAACTTTTTGTCATCCTAGATATTTAGTGACTGACCATTAGATACTACAGAAGTCACATCTGTGCCATCTCCACTGACATCAAAATACCATTCAGAATTTAAAGTTTTTTTTATTCCCTCTGAAGAAGGTGCTGCTGCAATGAAAGCCCAAATTTTGACTTAAAAATCCTATGGAGAGCCATCAAGATGACTCTCTGGGTTGATATCTGAGTTCGATCCCTAGGACCCACATGGTGGAAGGAGAGAACTGATTCCCAAAGTTGTCTGTCGTCCTCCACCTGCAGGCTTTGGCATGCAAACACATACAAGAATCCCCTGGGGAGCTGAATTGAATCTCTTAATTCCTTCTGGAGAATGAATCTTTGGTTTGTGGGAGAACTAGAAATCTACCTATTAATATAAACAAAGTAATGACATGCAGAAACTAGCTCTTCCCATGAATCCTACCCCAGCTATACTGAAGGTATTGCTCAAGGCTCAGTTCTGTTATTGGCACCGTATCCTCTGAACAGACCTGGAGGTAGAATTAGTTTTAAGTCTTCCTGAGAAATCTATCCTCTAATTTGCTCTGCTGACCCCCAGTGGCCATCTGAGAAAGAAAAGCATAGATATTTCCGCAAAACCTATTAGCTGAGTCTACCAAACAACGTTAAAGTCAAGACTCTTTCCATGGTTAATAAATTTGTGTTGAGTTTATTTTTTTTTTCTGAGACAGGTTCTTGCTACATAGTCCAAGCTGGCCTTGGACTCAGGATCTTCCCGCTTCATCCTCTGAAACTCAGAGATCACAGGTGTACACCACTACACCCAGCTGTGGTTAACAAGTTTATGTGGTGTGCGTGCGTGCGTGCGTGCGTGTGTGCGTGCGTGCGTGCGTGCGTGCGTGCGTGCGTGCGTGCGTGTGTGTGTGTGTGTGTGTAAAGATCTGAATCAACTATTTCCTCAATCACTTTCCACCTTATGTTTTAGAGACAGTGTCTCTCACTGAACCTGAATCTCTTTTATTTGACTGACCTGTTTGGCAAGGAAGTCCCAGGGAGCTTCCTCTCTCTGCCTCCCCAGTGCTGGTATTACAGGTATGTGCTACCACATCGAGGATACCTTTTTTTTTTTTTGAGACAGGGTCTCTATTATGTATCTCTGGCCGTTGTGGAACTTACTGTGTAGATTAGGCTGGCCTCGAGCTTGGAGAGATTCATTTGCCTCTGCTGGGATTAAAGGTATGCACCAATATGACAGACTAAACATCCAGCATTTTTAAGTGCGCTATGGGGTTCAAACTCATGTTCTCATGTTTGTTCAGCTAATACTTTACTGACTGAAACATCTCTGTAGCCTCCAGTTAAGATTACTCCTCACCATTAATTTATTAATTCAGCACTCACGTTTTACATCTAAGGTACAGGGAACATCGCAGAAAAGGGGGATGGCGTGGAAATAATGTCAGAGCCAGAGGATAGCTAGGAGAGCTTTCTTCTGTCTTCTGGACATGACATAGCCTTGTAGTCATGAACACAGCACAGCTATGGCCACCTGCATACGAACTTTTGAGATTTATATGATGAGCTAGGGGGAAGCCCATATAAGTTTCTTGAAAAATCTTGCTCTAGGATAGCATGTAGGTCATGACCCCTTTGAGGGCTTGACCGACCCTTTCACGGGGGTCACCTAAGACCATCAGAAAACAGATGTTTACATTATAGTTCATAACAGTAGCAATATTACAGTTATGAAGTAGCAATGAAGTAACAAAATAATTTTATGGCTGGGGTCACCATAACATGAGGAACTATATTAAAGGGTTGCAGCATTAGGAAGTTTGAGAACCACTGCTTTAGGACGAGGTTCACAGGTATTTATTATTTTAATTTTACTAATGTGATCATTGTTCTAAATAAGATTCTTCAAGGCCCAGGAGAGTGCCACTGAGCTGGATTTCAGGTTAAATTTCATTTAATATAGGTGGCTTGCAGGAAGCTTGTGAACCTGGCCTTTTAGTCATCAATGAAGATAGGGTGCTCTGTGTCACTGAGTAGTTAGGAGATGGAGTAAAAGGAGCTGACTACTTCTGGGAGCTGTTAGTTGGCAGAGAGTATTAAAACCACCCATAACCCAGCCAGGTGTGGTGGTGCACGCCTTTGATCCCAACACTCAAGAGATAAAGGCAAAGAGGATCTCTGTGAGTTCTAGGCCAAACTAGTCTACATAGCAAGCTCCAGGACAGCCAGGACTACATAGAACAGTGGTTCACAACCTTCCCTTTGACCCTTCATACAGTTCCTCATGTGGTGACTCCCAACCATAAAATCATTTCCGTTGCTACTTCATAACTAATTTTGCTACTGTTATGAATTATAATGTAAATATCTGTTTTCCTGTGGTTCAGGTGACCCCTGTAAAAGGGTTGTTCAACCCCTTCCAAGGGGTTGCAGCCCACACATTGTGATCCACTGACATAGAGAGATCCTGTCTCAAAAACAAACCAGCTGGGCAGTGGTAGCACATGCCTTTAATCCTAACACTTGGGAGGCAGAAGCAGGCAGATCTATGTGAATTCAGGGTCATCCTGGCCTACAAAATGAGTTCCAGGACAGCTAAGACTTTTACACAGAGAAACCCTGTCTCCACAAAACAAAACAAACCACCATCACCCTAGGGATGGGCAAGAATAGCTGCTAGAAGCCCGAACACGGCCTACCAAATTGGGAAACGATGACCCAAGACATAGATAGGGAAAGGGGTTTTGATGCCTGGATTCTGAAAGTTCTCAAGTCAGTTTTCAGCCCCTAAGTTTTAAGAGATGGTAGTAGAGTTAAGGAGATGAGTCCAATCTCCTAGGAACAACTTCTAGTAAAAATGAGTTCTGACCACATGGTCTTCACTTAAAGTCAAATGAAGAAGCTACCTTTGGCTAAAGTTAGTTCTGTTTTCCATTACCACTAAGCAGAAAATTTGTCCTCGCTTTTAACACTGAGTGAAGCTTGCTTCTCTGCTTTCACTCTCCCTACCCCCAGAAAAGCTCAGAAAAAAGATGTGCCCTTTTTCCAGTAGTGTAGGTGAAGCCATTTATGAAAGGAAGGGCAGAAACTGTACTGGAAGTGCTGCCTTAGTATATGGATAGTGCAAGCAATTTTTTTAAAGGTTCAGAGAATGAGATGATTTTGTGCTTTCAGGCTGCATGATGTACCTTGCCTCCTCGCTATCATAGGGCAATATAAGGTTATCTAAGTGGTGGTGGGTAACTAGAGAGTGCAAAGGATGTGTCGGAAAGAGAAATGGGTGTTCTGTTTTTCACACTGCAGCTGGTTTTGGCACCGGTCTCAATAAACTTCCCTTTGAATTCAATTATTCTTCACCCTCTTCTGCAGAGACTTGCCTAGCTAAAGGAAGATAGTAAAGGGACCAGATGATGGAAACCTGTAGTTAGTGAGCTTAACTCCTTCTTTACATATAGTGATGCCAGGAACACTAGAAGCCTTGAACCCATGACTTTTCTGTTCCAACACTGGTTTCTGCTCCCCCATATAAGCAGCACAGTAGGCCCTCCATGTGAGGATTGGACTTGAGGTGTGCATACCAACAAACCTTACTATTTGTTGTTCAGAGCAGTCATGCTATACATCACACCTCTTTCTGCCCATGCATCTAGTACTTGTATCTTTGAAAGGCCAACCATTGTATTTTCTTCAGAGACCCCTCCCCTGTCAACACATGCCAACGTGTGCCACAAGAGAGACTCATCCTAGAAGTAGCCTCCCCATCCCATTCTGTAGTATTCATAGCTTCTTATCTTAAAGCCCATCCCAGACCAGAAATATGAGCCTGGCTTTGCATAGAGACTGATATTTGTGTTTCCTATTGCTCTAGACCACAGCCTCTGGCCTCATTCTAGGGCTCTTGGCCTCACCAAAGAAGGAGCAGAAACATTCCTTGAGCTGGACAGGCAGAAATGATGCAACAATGGTTTTCTGCACTTGAGCCTGTACCACCTGACATTACACCATGTTCTTCTCCAGTAGCAACTGGTAACAGTTGTCCTCACTGCCAGGCCTGGGAGTGGCCACACCCTTTTGGCTTCCTTTCTGGGCTTCTGTACAGTATAAGTAAGCACCAGGTACTGCTAGGCCAAAAGTTGATTACAAGAATAAGTGATCGAGTGGGCACCAGAGTAGCTGAAGTCAGAGAGAAAAGGCAAGTGACTTGTCAGAGGAAAGTCTGGGACCACAAAGGGGCAAAGTACTTAATACAGGTAATCTAATCAAGCTTGTGAGTCGGGGTGGGGGAGGGGTGCAGGTGCTTGAAGCCGACAGATCATTCCCCGTAGTTCCAGTCCTCTCCAAGAGGAAGGAAATAGCACAGAGATCACCAGCCATGTCTGGGCAAAGCAATTTATTCAAGTGCTGCAGTGGGGGCTTCTACACAGGACTGTCAGTGTAGAAGATAGACTGCTGGTGTCTCTGAACTCCATTTGCTGCTGGACCTTTCCAGCTCTGCCTGGTTGTTCTGCTTAAACTCCTGGAGAACTATGTCCTCCGAGCTTGCAGAAGCAGCATAGGAGAACTGAGGGATAGCAAACCTCTTCCTGGGCTTTCTCCACATTCTTGATTCTAGAAAGGCACTCCCTTTCCTGCTTCTCAGCCCTCCCCCCCACCCCCAGCCTCTACGGAGGGCTGGTTTCCCTTTTGAGTCTGTCTAGACAATGGTGCCCCAGGAGTGTTAAGAGGGAAACAACGGAGTGTTGGAAGGTCAGGTAGAGGGAAGGGATTATAAAAAGAAGACAGGAATGATGGAATGTACCCCAAATCAACAGCTTAAAATAAAGAAGGGGCAACCAACCCAGTTTTGCCAATGGGTAAGGGATTATAGAGACAACAGCAGAATGGGTTTTTGGAGGGAAAGAAGAGAATGGAAGGGAAGAGGGGGAAGAACAGTTCCAAGAAGATCACCAGCTGGCGGGCAGGGAGACAGAAAACAGAGGGCTGTGGAAAGCACCAGGCTGTGACATGAAGCTAGACCATGCTTCCGGTTCAATCTTGAAAGCAACACTTTGAGGAAGCTTTTAAAAATTCCATCATAAAACAGCAATAGGCAAGGGAGTGGGGTATGGCTTTCAAGCCTCATACTGACTTACCTGGTAGCCACTGTGGCAAGGATGGAGAGGGATGCGAAATGGCTCGTAAGTGGCTCTGCAGTCCCGTGAGGAAATTTCTTTGCTCTTCTGCCTCCTTTTTTCCCTGGGTCTCCCCTCACCTCTATGTCCCCTGAAAACCTAGACATCTTATCTACCCCTGCCCAGACCAACTGCTGGAAACCTTCACTTACCCCCATAGGACACCATCAGGTTGACTCTTACTTTGTAGGATACCAGGATCCCCAGAAGCTCCTTGTTCATCCCCGGTTGAAGACTTGATATTGTAGTGTCAATTTGGGGATGTTAGGAATATAATTGAATCTAGCTCCCCCAAATCCTTCCTGTGTTTTCCTATTACCATGCCCTGTTGCCTTTCTTTTCCCCAAAGATATCCCAGGCTATAATTGTTTCTACCCAGTTGAAATAACATTTTTCTTCCTACAGTTCCATTTGACTGTGTTACTGTCTGTTCGAGGGCCTTTTTTTTTTTTAATTGACTATAACTACTCTGCTTGATTTTCAGGAGCCAAAGCAATCTAGCCTCATCTACTTCTCTCTTTTCTGCCCTAACTCCTAAACACCTAGAACACAGCCTAGGCAGACCCATCTTCCTTTTTTGCTCCTCAAAATGCCATGTGGGATTCCTACCTTCTAGCTTCTTCTCATGCCAGGTTTCCAGTCTGGAATGTTCCTTTCTTCTATTATTAATATCCAGGTTTTACACATTCTTCAAGATCTAGCTCATTCTATCTCCTCTGAGAATGTCTTTCCAGCTATGCTGGCTTTTAATTTCCACTGGACTCATAATATGATCCACATGCAACTAACACTTAGCTGTTGGATTCCATTTGCTTTCCCCTGTGTTCCTCATCCAGGCCGTATATTGACTGAAGGCAAAGACAGCCTTAAATTTCTTTGTATATCCTGATTGTGTTGCAGAGGAATGAACTTTTAATAAGTGCTCAATAAAAACCCAATGATTGAAAAATAAGATACCAAATGCTGTAAGAATCTTGGGGTAGTCTTTTGGTTGATTTGGGGTGCTGATCTCTCTACAAAATAATGCTCTTTGGATAATTTCTAAGGGTATTTCTACGAATAATGACCTGTAGATAGTCTTTGGTAAGGCATGGGAGAACTGGGCAATTATGATTGTAGATGGCAGACAAATGGCTTTGGTGAGAAATACATCTAATGCTAATCTGAAGGCATAGAACCAAATGAATGGCATCAAAGAATTCTATCAATTCCTGTCATATAATTCTCATTTTATAGCCTCCTTTTCTGCTATTTCTTATCTCCTAATCTTCTACTCGATTCTATCTTCTCTAGATAGTAGCTATTGTAGAGATCACATGTTTAGAGTGAGATGGCATATAATAGAATCCTATCTGCCTCATAGTTACTCAAACTTGAACAAGCCCCTTGTCGTTAAGCCTCAGATTCCCCCCCCCCCCGCTGGGGAAAGCGCAAACGCAGTCCCCCCACTAACAAAAATTATGTAGTCAAGTTTCCTACATTTGGGGAAATCGCAGGGGGTCAGCACACCACAAGTGCAATGGGTGAGCCTCGCCCTGGGAAAACCACCTGTGTGGTCATGGTATCTCCCCTGCCAGGTAAGTATAAGCCTCAGAGTTCTTTTGTGTAAGTCGAATACCATACCTGGCCAGGGTTGGGGATGGAAGGCCCCGAGTTCATCCTCTGCACCTCAGAAACAGCAAAACCCTGACCACCTGGCCAGTGTACCTAAATAGTATTCTTAGGAAGGTAAGATAGATGTAAAGCTTTTGTGAATTGTGTCTTGTTTTTGTTTTCTATTATTATTACATTTTTTATTTACCCATTTTGTGCCCTTGTATGGATGAGAGAACAGAAAATCTATGTTATATAAGATTTTACAGTCCAAACTGTATGGATGTGGGGTTACAGGTGGCATGGTAAACAGGTGGAGGTCAGAGGACAATAAGAATTGATTTTCTCCTTCACCATGCGGATCCTGGGGATTGAACTCAAGCAGTCAGCTAAAGAAGTGCCTTTGCTTGTTGAGACATCACACCAGCCCTGTTTGTATCATTTTTGTGACAGGGTCTTGCTGTACAGCCTAGGCAGGCCTCATACTTGTGATTCTCCTGCCTCAGTGCTGACCAGTGAGTGTGCTAGGATTATAAGCAAGCACCCCTGTGGCTGGTTTGGACTGTAAAATCTTATATAACAGATTTTCTGTTCTCTGCATTTTTCTTTCTCATTACCTAAGACCTAAGCTTCATATCGGTCCCATAGGTATTCATTTAGCTTGAGGCTGGCTCTGAGGCCAGTGAGTGTGCTGAACACTGGCCGAGGGGAATTTTAAAAGACAAATAGCCTCAAACAAAGATGAAACCTCAGAGCCATACATATAGCATGTAGTATGGGTTAAGGGTAGAAAGTAGAGGCTGCAGACTACCTATGAGCTTACATTGTGCTAGAGGCCAGATTGGTGCCTTTGTGCTTGAGTTTGACGTCCAGTGCCAGGCCCTGTTTCTGGTAGTAGGCAGCCAGGAGTGGAGTTACTGCAAAGGTCCCTGACCTATACATATGCAGTAAGATGTCATCACATGTTTGTTTTTGTTTTTTCCAGACAGGGTTTCTCTGTGTAGCCCTGGCTGTCCTGGAACTTGCTCTATAGACCAGACTGGCCTCGAACTCACAGAGATCCACCTGCCTCTCCTTCCCAAGTGCTGGGATTAAAGGCACGTGCTGCCACCACCCAGCAGTGATCACATGTTTTAATAGACCTGTTTGGATCCATTAAAGATAACTAAGAAAACTAAGATAAATGTAAATGGGTAAGAAGTCCAGCTGCATTTTAGAACCTGTGGTCTGGGGGTTAGATGCAGAACAATAAGACACTCACCTGCAATCTTGATTCTTTAGATGACCTTGTTGGTACAGTTGTTGATAGAAACATGGACAGAAATAGCTTCTCCATGGTAGTGAACCTGAACCAGAAGAAGGTTGAAGGGAGGATGCCCAGACCTAAATCTAGAATTTTCATTTCCTTAAAACTGTTGTTGCCCTGACTCCCATGTCTGCCTACCCAAGTTAAGACATCAGTAAAAAGGGGATATCAGAGGGGTTCTAATGTAAGGGATAGGATATGGGTGGGTATCACCAACCTCCCTGTCCATCCAGGCCTGGAGTTGTTGGGGTTGAGCTGATGAGAAGAAGCTGGGAACGGTCTGTGTGCGGGGACCAGGGCCTGGTTCCAGGGTGAAAACTGCACTTTCCGTATAACCAGCTGCACAGAATCGCTGAGTAGAAGGCAAGGGATAAGATCGAAATCTCATTCTGGAACCACAGACAACTCTATACTACCCTTAAAGCTCTGTGTTTACTTGGGGATGGAGGTAGGGAAAGGCCTCCCTCAGAGAATGCCTTGAATCCTTGGTGTTCTATAAACCAAGGGATTGCAAACTGGTCCACTGGCTAAATCTGTCCTGTTTCTTGTTTATCTATGGCCTGCAACCTAAGAATGATGCCTGTGGTTGTAAATGGCTAAAATAAATAAAAAGCTGTAGTCTATGACAGATGTTATATAAAATCTTAGTGTCAGTGTCCAAGAATTCAGTTTTGTTCGAATGCAGCAACATGTTTTCATTTCTTTAGTATCCATGACTACTCTAGTACCACAACAGCAGAGTTCTGCAGTTGCAACCAAGACATGGGAGCCCACAGAATGTAAATATGCATCATTTGGCTTTTTACATGTCTCCCAACCCATGTCCTAGAGTGAAGAAGAAAAGTGAAATAAGAGGGACTCAGAACAGGACATCCAAGTTGGTGGCAATAGTGCTATGGTAACTAGGTCTGCTTCTGTCCTAAGAGCAGGATCTGTGGTAGAGGCGTAAGGCAGGGATTTGAGGAATACCAAGGAATACCTCTTAGGGATTTTCTCATTCAGATTTTCTGCACAGAAACTCTTCACTTCAAAGTCCACCCTACACAGCTGTAAAGAGTCAGGAACAAAGAAAATGCATTTCCAATTCTATCCCTCCCTTCCTTGTGGGACCACATAAAAATGTCTTCATCCCTTAGCTGTCCATTTCTCCAATCTCGCCCATCTGTCTTTTTCCTACACCCCATCGTACCTACATGTCTATCTATCTGTTTGGAGCCAAAGCATTCCCCGGGTGCCTGTGAATTAAAGGTTTGGCCCCAGCTTATGTTTCTTTTCTTTTTAAGACAGGGTCTCATTGGGTAGCCCTGACTGACCTGAAAGCCACTATACTGATCATGTTGGCTTCAAATTTAACAGAGATCTGCCTACCTCTGCCTTCCAAGTGCTGGGATTAAAAATGTGCACCACCACACCCAGCCTAGCTGATGTTTTTATTGGGAGGTGGTTAAAAAAAAATTAAGAGTTGAAACCTCTTAAGAGAGATTGGGGAAGTTTAGTTATTGCAGACATGCACTTCTGGTTTCCTCCCTGGACACTATGGGGTGACCAGACCTCTTCTGCCATAGGCTCCCACCATGATGTACTATGTTGCCACAAATCCAAACCAACTGAGTTGCCATAGACTGAACCATGAGAGAAAAAAAGACAAGAAAAAGTCTTTTTAAGTTGACTATGTCATTGGTGGAAAGGTGACTAGCTCACTGTCTTCCCTTACGTTTCCTGAATCTTCAGGCCTAGGTGCAGTGTCACCGAATGGGGCAGGGTAGCAACCATCTAAGAAATCAAAAGGAGCTCAGCAAAATAGGGAGACCTTTTCCTGTTCTTTTATCTCTTAATCTCCTCCGGAAACTGCCCGAGACTTAAGGTCCCTGGAGTGGGAAAGGGTAGGCATTGGCCCCTAGTTTGTGCAGAAGCTGCTCTCCTAAGGCTGTAAGGGGGCCCTGGATGCTGCTGGGTTTAGCTGGAGCCACTTGCTTAGCCTGTACATAGAGATCTTTGTGAATGTCAGACCAATCACATCCAAGTCATCACGGCCGTAGCGAAAAGCACGTGTCAACATGACAAACACTGCAGGCAAAGGAGGAAAAGAGTGACTTGTCAGAGCAGTGGTGAAGGAAATCCTAAATGGGGGATAGCAGGGCCCAGAAAGTGTGGTCATAAAGAAAAGGATCAATGCATTTGGTTGCAGGCAAATTTTAAACGTCTCTGTTAAAAGTTTCACAAATAAAAAAAGGAAATCCAGAGTTAACATATTTGAAGCACATATACCAGTTTAGCATCTGGAATATAAAGAACTCTGGGGGGCTGAGGAGATGTTCAGTTGACAAAGAACTTGCTGCGAAAGCATAAGGACTTGGGTTTGCTCCCATGTAAAAAGGTGGGGCATGGTGGCGGCACATGCTTCCAATCCCACCACTGCTAGGTGGAGAGAGGTGGAGCCCTGGGGCTCACTGGCCAGCCAGCCTAGTCTAACCATTGAACTTCCGGACAGTGAGAGATCCCGCCTCAGAAAACACGGTAGATGGTGCCTCTTGAGGAATGACACCCAAGGTTGGCCTCTGGTCCTCACATATACCTGTTCACATATGAATAAAATAACTGTTACAAATCAATAAAAATATGCCATTCTCAAAGTTTGCAAAGAATGAGGATGGATTCTTAGTAGAAGCACAAGTGGAATGACTGGCCAATGATTTGTGTAGTCTCACTAGTAATCAGATTCACTCAAAGCCGCAGTGGGAAAACATTTCACACAGACTGTCAAAAATATTAAAGCCAGACAACACTAAGTATTCATGATGATGTAGCCCAATTGGAGTTCAAATGAACAACTGGTGGGAGCTACATTAATATAACCACTTTGGAAAGCTGGTGCTATCTAGTAAAATTGAATCCTTTCTCATCTTCACTTATGAATGGGGCTAAGGCCCTTATTAGAGAAGCCTTATATAGCATCCATCTTTTTTTCTGTTTCTTCTGCCACCTAAGGCTACAGCATTCCTCCCTTCTGGAGGGCCCAGCAATAAGGCACAATTTTAGATGCAAAGAGAAGCCTTTACCAGAGAATTGAACATGCTAATCATTTGAACTTGGGTTTGCCAGGCTACTGAATGGTAAGAAAATGGATTTCTTTTCCTTATATATCACCCAGTCTTGGGTATTATGGTATATCAGCATTAATGGACTAAGAAATATATTAGCATGATTAAATAAAAAAAAATCCCAACAGTGTGTAAAAAACTTCTAGCAGCAGAATTAAATGCACGGTGCATTACCATTTATATAAAGCTTACAACTGTATGTAACAATATAAAATTGGTTGTAGATATATAAATGTAAAGTATAAGTGTACAAGCATCATGGAACAAATAAACAGTAAATCTAGGAGAGTGGTCACCTGCGTAGGAAAAAAGAGAAGGGTAAGGGAGAGATACTCAAAGAAGGACACAGGAAGCCTCAGGTTCTAAAGTTCTTTTCAAAGCTAGGTAGTAGATATAATCTTTATGCCTGAAATGTTTAATAGTTTAAAGGAGTTAACAAGATTTAGGGGCAGGTACCAGCAAGATAGCACAATGGGTAAAAGTGTCACACAAGCTGGATGACTTCCCTTTAATCCCTGGGACCCACAAAAAGCTGGAAGTGGTGGCTTGCATCTGTAATCCCTGCATTCATAAGGCGAGATGGGAGCAGAGGCAGGAGATTTGGCCAGAAATTCATGGATCTCTAGAACAAGAGAGATCTCAAGCTGAAAGTAGAGAACTGACACTCTTAAGCTCTTCTCTAACCTCCGCACACACCCCATCACATCCACATTGTATTATATGCATGTGTGCACATACAAACATGTAATAATAACAACAAAATTTCAAAAATATTTCGGGTCAGGATACCTGGACTTTAATAGGACTTATAAAATTCCCTTGGCTTCTTTGAACCTGTTAGTATAACTGTCAAAAATAGGACTGGAGTTGAGGAGATGGCTCAGCGGGTAACAGTGCTAACTCTACAACCATGAGGACTGAGTTGCAATCTCCAGAACCCACATAAAAAGCTGGACATGGCTGCATATGCTTGTAATCCCAGCATTTGTGGGAAGAGACAATTGGATCCCAGAAGGTCACTGGCCATCATGCCTATCCATCATGCTGGGCTTAGCTTTCTTTTTACATTTTATTTTGAGACGAGCTCTCATTAAATTGCCCATTCTTGAACTTGTTTGTGATCGTCCTGCCTGAGCAGCCCTAGCCACCCTCAGTTACTGGGATTACAGGCCTACATTACCAGATCTGGCAGCTTGTTTTGACTTTCTTTTAAAAATCAATGTCTCCTATAAATGTATCCATTTTTGTCTTAATTATATAAAGCATAGACAAATACAAACTTGTGAGTATTAGAATCAAAAAGAGAATACAAAGCTCTACCACAGCATCATATTCCAGAGATAACTGCCATGTTATTTATCTTCTGTGATTTGTTGCAAATTGTTTTGTTTCTGTAACCGAACACAAAGTCATCTCTGGTACTTATAACTTGTCTCTCATTTGATTTTTGAAATGAAACTTTTTTAAATTTCATGACCACTGTACCTTCTCATGCATTTGTGAGAAATAACACAGAGAGAGGCCAGATAGAGTGTTGTTAGACAGTAATGCAGTCACATCCCCACATCTTTTGTTTCACTCGCCTTTAGCACTCAATGGCATAGAATAAGATACTTTCCATTAAAACACACACCTCTGACATAAGAAAATATGGTGAAAGTGAGATGGCGCTCAGAAAGTGACAAAACATAGAACTGGAGGTAAACTTCAGAAATGTGTATCATTTAAATGAACAATAATATAAAAGTCTGCTAAAGAAACATAAAAGAAATTCAAAGGAAACAAAAAAAATCTATCTAATTTCTGAGTAAACGAGCATTTTGGGGGAGGTAAGTTCTGACTATGTAGCTCCATTGGCCTGAAAGCCTGGCCTTGAACTTGTACTTTGCTTCCTGACTCAGCCTCTTAGATACTGGGATAGATGGAGGCCATCATGCCAAGTAGCATGCAATTTTTACAAATAAATATTTCCTTCCCTATGATATTCTGGGCATTTTTAGGAATGTGCCGGGGGCGGGGCATTTAGATGTTAGAAACAGAGTATTTGTTACTTATAAATAAGTTAGTTAACTTGTGGCTATTCTGCAAAGTTTCTCTGCTATTTGAAATTTGCCAGAATGCTTATTCATGGTGCTTAATCTGAGAGATGAAGGTGCTTTTATTCCTCAACATGATAAGGGCTGTTTCTAGAGTAGTCATCACCAACTGATTCAATCTTTTTTCCAGTTGAACCCAATTTTCAGTTCAGTTGGATCACAGTGGGGTTAATCCATAGTGCAAATTAAAAGGGGAAAATGCAGTGGAAAATATTTCTGTGCAATCTTGAATTAGAGTTCTGCTGCCAGAGTGCTGTCTCCCGCTGTTACTACCTGTGGTTGTTATTCCTTTGGAATTTTTGTTAAAGGAATGTTTAGGCAGTCTCTCTCTCTCTCTCTGTCTGTCTCCCTCCACACACACAGACACACACACACAGAGACACACACACACAAAACAAAGGAAAAACTCAGTGGAATGACATATATCACAGCTTACAAAATGGAAGCCCAAGGGACACTTAGGGTACAAAATAGAAATAAATAAGTAAATAAATGGAATAGTTAAAGACCTATGCAGGTCTTTAAAAATCTTTTAATGAGTTGTTAGCATTTGAAGGTCAAAAAATTTATGTAAAAATATGGGCTTTTCTGTGTATTGGTTCACTCCATAGGCGTCTAAGCTTAAATTGAAACCAATAGTTGTTCAGGACCGCCATACCAATAATGGGGAAAACCAGAAATTTTGTAAAGACACTATTTTAACTTCGACACATGTTTGCTTTGTGTAATTTTGAAGAGTATAATTTTATTTGTTCTCTAGAAGCATAGTTATTTTGAATACTCTTTAGGGGGAAAATAAACAATTTTTTGAGCTTTGGGTCCTATGAAGTGCTTACCGTGAGCTCCACTTCCAGTTCTTTTTACAACCAAAAGAATGTGGCCACGTTATGCCCTACTTCCTGGTTGTCAGGACCCGGCAGACAAAATACTCACAGTTCCTGTGACTTATTGGTTTTCTGATGCCCCTCTGGCCTAGGCCTCTCATTCAGGTCGTCTATGTTGCATGTGTGGTGTTTCTGCACAGGAGCTGGTTCTCCTGCAGCTTACAAAAACCAGTAAGGACTTCTACTTACTCTTTCAACCTTTTAAGTACTCCGGGTCAACAAGGATTGCTCCATCTGCAGAGAGAGGGAGAGGTGGCGTCCTGATCAGAAAACCTTTGAGTGTGAATTCGACAGGGATTGATTCCTGGAAAGATGTTTCCCTTCCTACCCTTTAATTGGCCTCATTGTTCTGCATGGTCATGCTTGGCCTGTCTTTTACTTTCTGGCTCCCACTCCCTTCTCAGGCTCTTTCCCCCTTGGGACTCACTAACCAATGGGCTCCATCGTGTCCAAATCATCCACGAAGCCTCGTTTCTCCAGGTACATAGAAAGCTGGCGTGGAACAACTTGCTGGGTCAGTCTCAGTTATCTTTGAATGAATTGTCCTGAAGCCCAGAGCTCAGCCCGCCAAGACCTTGAAGGATGTATCCGCTTGTCCCCTTTGCACTTTCATTTGCTCAGCTGGACCAGGTTCTCTTACCTTCCCACTGGAGCTAGTCTCCGTCAACACTATATGGGGTGCAAAATCAGAAAGAGGAAGGGAGTTGGCAGATTAGGAAAGAGGAGAGAAAAGAAAGGGAAGTTTGGGAAACAAAAAAAGATTCCTAGAATTTGAAGAGGCTCCAAGAGCATGAGATAGAGCAAAGGGGTAGGGCCCAAAGCTATAAACTCTTCCATCCCAAAGGCAAATACTCAGGTTTGGATAAGGAACAATCCACAGATCCAGAGCATTAGAAGGAATTCTTTTTTTTTAACTTTATTTCATGCGCATTGGTATAACGATGTCAGATTCTCTTGAACTGGAGTTATAGACAGCTGCAAGCTGCCATGTGGGTGCTGGGAATTGAACCCGGGTCCTCTGGAGGAGCAGTCAGTGCTCTTAACCACTGAGCCATCTCTCCAGCCCCAAGAAGGAATTCTTACGTGGACATGCTGGCCAAGGAATTTATGTTGAATCTTTCCTGAGACAAGGAAAGGAGGAAAGCTCAGTTACTTAACCCCTACTTTCCTCAACGCACTCTTGTATCCCATAGAGATGCCCCTAGTATACTAGAAACTTACTTCCTTAAATACCAGACCAGCACCCAATGCTTCCTGTTCTTCCCCCTTCCCATACACCTCTTCAGTTACACATTTGGCCAATTGGACAAGAGGAAAACACCTCCCTCCCTATTTGTTATAAGCCAATCCCTGTCTCTGTCTGTCTGCCTCTCTTTCTCTGTGTGTTTGTGTGTGTGTGTGTACACACACATGCATGTATGCATATGTGTGAAAGTCAACAGGATGTCCAGTGTCTTCCTTGGTTGCTCCCTGTCTTATTTGTTTAACCTTTTCTATTTATCCCACTTGATCCCACTTTGTCTCTTAAACCATGGTTTTTGGGCTGCATGATACTGAACTTCAGCTGGCACACAGTCATTGGCAAGACATGTTTGTTAACTAAATGAATGAATAAGTAACTGGATTATATCTCTGTTTGTCCCTGGAATGGACTTGACGCTGAATTAGAATGTTTTTGACCTTCATCTAAGATAAGGAAGAAAGGGGAAAAGAAGGAGGAGGAAAGGTGTAGGAGAAAGGGGGTTGCTGCTCTCGATTTCTTGGTGTTGGTGGCAGAAGCCTCCGTGGAGATAAAAAGCCCTCCTTGCCCTTACTTATCATCCCTCTTATTACTTTCCTCAAAATTTCCCACCCTAGCTCCACCCATCTCTTCGGGTTCTAGGGAACCATAGAGAGGGAAGTGTCTTTCTGCTGCTTTCCTTCAGTACATACCAGGCCTGGTCAGAGGGATGAGTTGGGGGTGGTGCATTCTAGAAGTCTCTTACATCAAGCAGCCTGAAAACCCATTGCTTGCACCAAGAAAGATGTCCCTCTCCTCCCCCTTAATGAGATGCTAAAGGCAAGGACGGTAAGGCCTAGTAGACTGGAAGTAGGGAGATTTAGAATATTACCTGAGAAAAGAGATGGAGTTCACATCAGCCTTCAGCTCTGGTTGCTAAGCTGGCCTCCCAGCCTCTTATATCTGCAGTCCTCTGAATGTGTGGATTGGTGGGAGTCAGAGAACAAGAATAGGGTTGAAGTGGGTGGTATGAAACAGTGCTATAATTAGCTTAGGGGCCAAGAGTTTGGAAAACAGATTAGTGAGTACAGATTAGTGGCTATGAGATCAGCCGGCTGTTGCTGAGGAGGTAGGGGATTCTGATGATGGTACTGAATCAAAAAAAGAAGAAGTAAAAAGGAGGGCATGACTGCTCCTATGTATGGTGGGGGAGAAGGTTTGTTGTAGATAAGAGGCACCTGGAGGGTCTGGAGTAACCATGACCCTGAGCCAGGCCATGTGACCAAGAGGCCAAAAGGGCAAAAAAGGTAAAAGGAGTAAAAAGGATCACGTAGCCCAAATGGCTGGATAATATTAAGGAAGAGCCACTTGGGGGAAGAGAAACCCAGACCCTGGGCTGCTGAGTTCAGGGTAGGGGGTGGAGTATGCCAACCACACCCTGTAACAGGTAGGGACTGAGGGATGCTGGGAGAACCTGGAGGCCAGGTCTGCTTTGATATGTAAACAGGCACCTCAGCCACTTGTCAGGGATTTGAGACCTATCAGTTAGAGGCAGTGCATTTAAGAAGGGAATTTGTGGGTTTGGAATTAAGTTGGAATTCTTAAAGGTGAAGGGGTAAAACCAGGAGGGCTCATGGTGTGGACCTTGGTCTGTCTGAGCAACTTGTGTCACATTCCAGCCTCTGTATCTTTCACCATCTGTTCTAGGCCACATGAAAACCAAGAGGATGGGAAAGAGTCCCACTTTGGACTCTGGACTCTTGAAGCCTGATTACGATCAGAAACCCCAATTATCCTAACTCCTGTGTAGGACAGGAATCAGTCTTCTGTAGGCGGTGGAGCAGGAGCAGAGATCCTTGAATTTCTTTTTTTCTGAGAGGAAGGCACAGCATTCCTGGCCTAGACTAGCAGAGCGGTACACTTCAGGGAATAGGCAGCTGACTTCTGGATGACCCAGACCTAGGATAACTTTCCCACCTCCCACTGCCCAGCTCGTGAGTCTTTCCAATCCCTGAAACTAGGTCCATGCTCTAAGCAGCTTTCCTCAGCTTGTGTGACCACTCATGGAATTAGAGCTATTTCTGTCCCTGCAGCTGCCATAACAGTAGCAACAAAGTTCTCTCTAGTTCTTGTTTTTCTCCTAGGGCCTGGGCCCCACCTCTGTAGGCACGAAGCGTGTAGAAGCAGAAACTCCAAGGTCTGAGGATACAGGACTCTGGTCCCTCTTCTCCTCCCCTTAGACCTAGCTGGTCTTTACTATTTACTTATATCCACAGTCTTCAACCCTTGAGATGGGCTCTCTAGCTCTCAGAGGATAGCTATGGCTGTGGCTTAAAAGGCTGGCTGAGTTGGGCCTTCTTTCTTAGCTATGACTCTACGTAGGGTAGAGATAGAAGTATCAAGATTACCATATGGCTGGTGTGGTGGCACGTGCCTCTAATCCCAGCACTCAGGAGGTAGAGGCAAGGTGGATCTCTGCGAATTCCAGGCTAGCCAAGGCTACACAGAGAGACTCTGTCTCAAAAATTAACATGTGAAAGAAACTAATGATAGGGAAATAGCTTAGAACTCAAAACCAAGGGCTACATGTATGGAACAGAATATCTGTGTGAAAAAAGTCCCAGAAATACACATGGTAGAAAAGGCGAGTGCTGTATTAATTACCCATAGAAAGTCACAACTCTTGTAGTCCAGTGACATCGAGTTTCCAGTTCTCTGGCTCACTTACTTCCTTGATTGGAAATGTTCTTTCTTAATAAGCAGTCTCTGTTACCGCCACAGTCCAGATGTCCCTGGTCCAATTCCTACAGGTCACAGGGATCTGTGCCCTGCAGATTCCAATATCTGCCTCTAACACCTAGATAGAATTCCTGTATTCCTTTACACAGTCGACTGAGTCAGCTGGTCCCTTCCGTGACCAGCATGCTCCTCAGGGCCGTCTCAGTTAATTGCTCTGTGTCTTTCATAGGCATTTCCAGGCAGTTAGAGAAGCTCGAATTCTACTGGAACTGTAATGAGACAGAAACTAAGCTTTGGCATGTGAGAAAAAGCCAGAAACTTGCTAAGGTTAGTAGTGCCTATGGGGAAGGTGAAAAACCAGAAGCAATCTATTTTTGGCCTACGTTTCATCAGACCCACACTCAAAGTCCCATTCTCCCTTTTAGGGGCTTATCCCCTCTCTGAAATCAGGTTCTGATCCGCTCAGTGGGAAGAAAGGAGTCCTGGGAGGTCTTTAACTCATTATTATCAAACTTAAATCTTTATCTCTTTTTCTGAGTATTTGCAATTTGGAGCTGGGATATATTTGTAGATGGTAAAATGCACAGTTGTTTTTGAGACAAGGTCTCACTATGTAGCTTGAGTTGACCTGGAACTCACAACTTGTTGAGGTTGCAGGCATATATATGCCCCCGTGCCTAGAATAATACACAAATCTTGAATGTACTTCAGTAAATCTTTACTTAGTATGATGGACTGAATACTGATGCCCCATGTATCAGGCTATAATTGTTGAAGCATATAGATATTACCTTACATGGTGAAAGGGATTTTGCAGATGTAATTGGAATTCTTTTGTTTGTTTTTTGAGACAGGGTTTCTCTGTGTAGCCCTGGCTGCCCTGGAACTCACTCGGTAGACCACGCTGGCCTCAAATTCATTGAGATCTGCTTGCCTTTGTTTCCCAAGTGTGTGGTGATTAGATTCTTTTTATCTTTTAAGAATTTATTTATGTGTATTTTATGTGCATTGATGTTTTGCTTGCATATATGTCTGTGTGAGGGTGTCAGATCCCCTGGAATAGGAATTAGAGACAGGTGTGAACTGCCATGTGGGTGCTGGGAATTGAACCTGGGTCCTCTACAAGAGCAGCCAGTGGTCTTAACCACTGAACCATCTCTCCAGCCCTGTGATTAGGATTCTTAAAATAGAGAGATTATTCTGGGTTATCTGAGTAAGTCACTAACCTTATAACGAAAGAGAAGCAAGCTGGATGTGATGACACACACCTTCAATCCTGGCATTTGGAAAGCAGAAGCAGATTGGTCTCTGCGAGTTCAAGCCCCCTGGTTACATAGTGAGTGCCAGACCAGCCAGGGCTACACAGTGAGAACATGCCTAAAAAGAAGACAAAAACTAGGTTTGACTGAAGAGACAGGCCATACGAAGGCAGAAGTAAGATGCTATCACTGCTGGCTTTGAAGACTGAGGAAGAAGCCAGTGCTCCAAGCTGCAAAGGCAAGGAAATGTATTCTCCCCACACTCTCAGGTTGCAAGGTGACTCTTGCATTTTAAGTAAAGCCCTGCTGACACTTTAGTTTTAGCCCACTGATGCTGATTTCAGACTTCTGACCTCCGGATTTGTAGAGAACTATTGTGTATTGCCTTAAGTAAAGTCTGTGATAATTAGTTATACTATCTGTAGGAAACTCATACCCTGTGTATACCCACATCCCCCGAAAATTCCCTTGTTCCCCTTTCCAATTAGGAATGTCCCAAAGAGAACTATCGCCATCTTTTCAGTTGACATGGAGGATCTGTGTTTTCTAAGGATGCAAGGGTAAGAAGGCAAAGGAATACATCTGATAGACTGTTGGGAGCAATATTTTCACGTCCTTATCCACTGCCACTCTATATACCCCAATGATATCCGAGCTAGACCGTCCAGTTAGGATGTGATACTCGTACCTCTGTGTGAGGAAGGGGTGGCTTTTCAGTAAGGATTGTAGCACACGGTATTGCTCACCAACTCAGCATCCCTCTCCCCATCTTTGTAGACAGTGTCACCCTTTATAGAGGTGCCTACCCTCCTCTGGTGCCTCTCTCAACAAATGAGTTAGGGTTGTTTCATCTCTTTGAAAGTCACTGGGTTTTCTAGGCATGATGAAATTCAGGCCACTGAGATATGAGAGGAAATATGCTGGGGAGGTTCTGAAAAAGGTTTCCCGAGTGATAAATATAAATGCACAGGAAGAGAGGCCTTCCTCTCTTCTCATTGAATAGTGCCAAGTTTGGGTGCAATGCCAGAGCTGCCATAGTCCCCGTGTGACCATGAGCATTCCTAACAACATGCTAAGGGCTGCAGATCAGAAGGGTGGAAAGAATCTAGTTCAGTACGACATTACTGAACTGCTGAATCCGCTCCTGCAATTAAATGAAAGCTAATATACATTTCTATTTTTTTTAAGTTAGCTGAAATTTTCAGTTATTGCAATGGAAAGGAAATCAACAAATTTTAAAATAGTTTATTGGCATGTGTTAATTATACATAATAGGTTTCATGATGACAGCTCCAGACATGAACATAATACATTTTGACTGTGTTCACCCTCATTAGTCTTTCTTGCTCCTTCCCCCTCTTCCCAACCAGTCCCCTTTTGTTTTCATGCCTGTTTTCTCTTAGTGAGATTAGGATTTACAGGAGCATGGCTTAGACTTGGTTTACAGGAGCAAGGGCACCTTACCAGTAGCAACACCACTGAAGAAAACAAGTCTCTCCCTCTAGTGCCATCAACCATCAACCCACATAAATCCTCAGGGAGGGGTGGAGCCTTATGAACGCCTCCCCTTCCATAACGTGTGTGTGTGTGTGTGTGTGTGTGTGTGTGTGTGTGTGTGTGTGTGTCTGTGATGAGCCCAATTCTGTTTAGATCTTGTATAGCTGCAGTAAGTCCAGGACTGTAACAGCCATGCCAGGCCTGAAACTCAGTCAGTGTTCCATGCTGCTCCCCCACCTTTCTCTGGCTCTAAGATTCTTTCCAATCAACAGATTTGAGTGGGATGTGAACAAGGGCATTGGCTCAGTGGGGGAGGACGGAAAGGTGATGATGGATCAGCTACTAGGAACTACCTACATGATCACATTTAGAAAGACCAGAAAGTCACACTAAGCTGAGTGTGGTGGCACATGCCTGTGATCCTAGTACTTTGGAGGAGGCTAGGGTAGGAGGACTGTTGAGTTCAAGACCAGCCTGAGCTACTTAGTGAGTTATAGGCCAACCTGGGATACAGGGTAAGATCTTTTTTAAAAAAAGCCTGACCCCCCCCCACATTTTAAAGGCACACTAGAGAGAAGATACATGAGCAAAGCTAACTTGAGTGTGACTGTATGGAGCCAGTCCCTTTCAAGTGATTTTATTGATAAGTTTGGATCATCCAGGGTTTCAGTTACTGCTTCTCTCCATCAAGGTTTAACTTTCAGAAGGTGACATCACTTCCCTTCATCAGGAAAACACTCTGAATATAACCTCAAAATACACCTACTAACAATGATGCAGATGACATCAGCTAGATACTATGCTGAGTTCTTATGTGTATCGTCTGATTTTCTCCTCATGACAGTCCGGACACTAGGATTCTGACAGCACGCATGAGGAGTGGAGGAGCAGGGAGGCTTTACACAGCCAGCCAGCTGATAGGTTATGAACTGAATTTCAACCTTAGGACCGTCTGCCTTCATTTTTCAACTAAATTGTTACCTCCCATTCATTTCCTTCCTTTCTTCCTTCTTCCTTTCCTCCCTCCTTTCTTTTCTCTCATCTCTGCCTTCTTTCCTCCATCCCAATTGAAAGAAAGAGATTAGAAAACATCTTTTCCCACTTTCTATTTTAGTCCCCAAGTAAACAGCGGGCATTTCAGAGAAATTGCCATCAATACATTTACGAATATTGCATTGAAGGACCAGGAAGGAGAGGAGAGAAGTATTTTTAAGTATTTATTTTAACTGTGTGTGTGTACACCTAAGTAGGTATCCACAAATGTCAGACAAGATTGTCATATCCTTTGGAGCTGGAGTTACAGGTGATTGTGAGCTGTCAGATGTGGGTGCTGGGACTCAAACTTAGGTCCTCTGGAAGAGCAGCAAGAGCTCTTTAAGTACTGAGCTTTTTCTGCAGCTCTGAGACAGAAATTTGAGAGGGGGAGAGGGAGGAGAGAGAGAGAGAGAGAGAGAGAGAGAGAGAGAGAGAGAGAGAGAGAGAGAGAGAGAGAGAGTCAGAGAGAGAGAGTCCTATGCTGGAATGTCTCTGTTATTAGAATTGCTGATAACATCTTCTGGGTGTGGTGGTGTATATTGTAATTACCGCACCAGGAGGTGGAGTGGCAAACCTGGGTTACAGAGCAAGATCTTGTCTTAAAACAAAAGAAAAGAAAATTATCAATAACTTCTAAACGGCAGTTAAAATCATGAGGGTGACTTTCTGAGGAGAGCTGGAGAGGGGAAAGTGGGAAAGAGGTGGTGGAGAAGGAGAAGAGGAAAGAAAGAAGGGTGGTGGGAGGGAGGGAGTCTGCTTTGGGGAAGAGCCACATTTGTGGAAGGATGACCAAAAGGAGATGGGGAAAGGGGTCAGGAGTGTTCAGAGGAATAGCAGAAACCAAGCGATGCAGGCCACAGAGAACAGAAGGAAGAAGCTGCTCAGAGATGAGGGCATCTCCTCTGTGGGGCTTTGTTCCCTCTGTAAGGGAGGTTGGGGAAGGTCTTTTCCTAAAGTAGCCACTGGGCGGCAGTGGCAACAGCAGCAGCAGCTGCAGCTGTGTCCAGAGACAAGCAGAAACCTGCTTGGACTGAAGTCAGGTGAAGCCTTAAATCCGGGGAACCCCTTGAGTTAAGCCAGCTTGAAGCAGTAGAGCAGGAAGCTGTTTCATGCCAGATCTTTTTTTAAATTATTTATTTTTTTTTCATTTTACATACCAACCCCAGTTCCCTCTCCCTCCCCTTTTCCCGCCCCCCACTCCCACCATCCCACCCCCATTCACTCCTCAGAGGGGTTAAGGCCTCCCTTGAGGAGTCAGCAAAGCCTGGCATATCAAGTGGAGGCAGGACCAAGCCCCTCTCCCCCCATATCAAGGCTGAGCAAGGTATCCCTCCATAGGGAATGGGCTCCAAAAAGCTGGTTCATGCATTGGGAATAAGTCCTGGTCCCACTGCCACCCTGCCTCCCTCCACGCCCCCCCACCCCGGCAACAGATCAAGCTATAAAATTGTTACCCACATTAAGAGGGCTAAGTTCAATCCCATGCAGGATCCCCAACTGTCAGTCCAGAGTCTGTGAGCTCCCACTAGCTCAGGTCAGCTGTCTCTGTGGTTTCCCCCATCATGCTCTTGACCCTCTCTTGCTCATATGATCCCTCCTCCCTCTCTTCAGCTGAACTCCAGGAGCTCAGGCCAGTGCTCGGCTGTGGGTCACTGCAGCCAGATCTTTTCTAACGTGGCACTTCTCCATGACTAGAGTCTACACCAAGTCTCAAGACACACTTCACCTCCCATAAAGAGGTCAAATTCATCCCTGAGAACAGAATAATGTGAAGAAAATATAACAGACTTGTAGCATTTTATGACTTACAAGTGTTTGTATGCCTACTGAGCAATTCATATTCTGATACCTATGGTTTTACTGCCTCCATTTCACTGTTGAGGAAACTGTCAGGAATAGGTGCCCAAGTTTATGCAGCTAACAAACAGAACAAGGATTTGAGTCCAAGATAGCCTAGCTCCAGGCAGAACGTTTGGATTTTTTATATCCCATCCCAGCAGTCAGTAGCCCAGGACTCAGGTTGTGCCGCTTCAACCTGAAACAGGACAGGCTCTCCAGGTTCCTCCCACATCCAGAGTTGTAGGTCTTCCAAGAGATCCAGCTTCTGGCTTCTAGAGTGTCCTTTTCAGGCCCTCCTCCTCCTCTCTCTTCCAGGATGCAGTTAGGTCACATTCTTGGGACCTGAGGATCAGGTTCTGAGTCTTCATGGCTTCTAAGCTCCACTTAAAGATTCTGCTCCAGCCTGCTCATCCCTCCCAACAAGTACTGCTCACCTTACCCACAGCATCCTCCAGATCCAGTTTGCCTGGTATGCTAGAGACAGTGGTACTTAGGAAGCCAGATTAAGTTCCTGAAGCCTCAGACCCACAGCTGCTGTCAACTGTTCTCTGTCATTAGGTTTTTAATAATGGAAACTTGCTCTGCATGCCTTCTCTACTGTATTAAGACCAGGTTCTCCTGGGGTGATGGAAAGAGACAAGGTGCTGTGTAGGAAGGGGTGGGAGGTGTAAGGGAAGCTCATTGGCTAGCATCCACACAGAGATATGAACTGCTTCCTGGCCATCTGTTCTTACATGTGTCATAGGCATTTCAAAACATATATGCTGGAAAATGAACTTCCTTTCTTTCCCCAAATGTTCTTTCTTATAGCCTTTCCTGGGCCTGTTTACAGAAGTTCCCTTCTTCTAGTTGCCCAGGCAAGAAGCCTGGAATTCATTCTTTTTTGACAGAGTCTTAGTATGTGACCCAGGCTGGCTTTGAACTTGGAACAATCATTCCAGTCTCAGCTAGTGACATTACTGGCATGTGCTTGGAGTCACTCTTGATCCCTCTTCCTGTGCTGCTTGCCCTGCTATCTCCTCTCAGCACAGAGCTCTCTGGAGAGCAGGTCAGACCTTGGCACTCCTCTCCAAAGCTTCTGTGGCTTTCTTCCACACGCTAAAGGCCTTACACTGGCTCACAAGAGCCTTCAAGACCTGGTCCCTCTCAAATGCTCTGACCTTATATTCTGTTTTTCCTCAAAACCTGGTCTTTATTCAAGTCACTCCAGTATTCAAAACAGCAAATTCTTCATTATCTCCTTCATTTTTCTCTATAACAATGATCATACTCTTTATATTTTATTGATTTATTATTACCTCCAATATTATGTAACTCCTATTAAGCTGACAGATTTTTAATTTTTATTTTGTGTGCATTGATGTTTTGCCTTCATGTACGTCTGTGTGAGGGTATTGGGTCCTCTGGAAAGGAGTTACAGACAGCTGTGAGCTGCCATGTGGATGCTGGGAGTTGAACCTGGGTCCTTTGGTAGAGCAGTCAGTGCTCTTAACCACTGACCTATCTCTCCAGCCCCACGCTGTCAATTTTTAATCTCTTTGGTTCACTTGTAGCGAACTACCAGGATCTAGAACTGAAAGCTCTTGGGAAATGTTTGTTGACCTTTTTCCAGGTCTGATCCAGTAGCATGGAGGATCAAGTTATCATGCTCATTAAGTTATGGATGTTAGAGTTTGGTGAATCTTGATCTTACCATGAATTACCAAAATATTCAAACTATCTGTATCTTAATTTTCTCATCAATAAAGCAGAGGCAGTAATAGAACCTATTTGATAGAGAGCCTGTAGAATCATCAATGGGTATAAAGTCCTTAGAACAGTGTCTAGCACAGAGTAAGGACTAGATAAACATTTGCTATAATTAGATGCATACAGAGTAAAGATGGTTATCAGTAGTTTACATTTTCAAAAGTCCTTCAGTGTGTTGACTTGCTGTTGTCCATGTTAAAATTCATTTCCCATGTTTCTATGCCCATAAACTTATATGATCTTCCTGTAATTTAATTATCTTCAGTGACCTGGCTCTTTATCTGTAAACGTGGATGTCTCCTTGTGTACACAATCATTTTGAAGCTGTTAAATAGTAATCTCACTGGGTCCCAGTTTCCCAATCTGTATGCTGAGTGGGTTGGACTAGATAACCTCCAAGGGCTTTTCTAGCTCTGACAATCTGCTGGGATGGGACAGGAGGAGGGATAGGCACCACCCCGAGTCCCACCTCCAAGAATATGCCCTCTGGCTGCCAAGAGGAAGGGTGACAGAGTCAGCTGGGCTCAGCTTCAAGAGCACTGGGTAGGAATCTTGCTAAGGTTCCTAGGCAAGGGTGGAAGGAGGTGTGAAGCGGGGTGGCTTCAGAGGGAAACAAGAGTACAGAGAACAGGACCAGGGTGAGAGAAGAGGGAGAGAGGCCCTCAATCACTAGGACAGAGCTTTGATGGTGAGTTAGATGATAATTTGAGCCTGGGTATCTTCCCTTTAGATGTTGCTGGTCAGCCTCCACCCTCTTCAGCTAGCCAGGCTCTGCAGGAGAGGAAGCTGCAGAACACCACTGACTGCCTGTCCGAGTCCCTGCACTGCCTGATGCCCATCAGTCCCTGGGCTCGACTAAGGGAGCTGGGTAGGAGCTGGGCTAAGGGAGCAGGGTAGGGGCTGGGCTGAGGGAACTGGGTAGAGGCTGGACTAAGGGAACTGGATAGAGGCTGGGCTAAGGGAACTGGGTAGAGGCTGGGCTAAGGGAACTGGGTAGAGGCTGGGCTAAGGGAACTGGGTAGAGGCTGGGCTAAGG